>PVJD01014666.1:0-28112 GCA_004026545.1 Mormoops blainvillei
ACAGGGGTAGCAGGAGAAGGGTAATCAAAGAATACGTATAATGGATTTATAGACAAAGCCTAAAGGCAGTAGGATTGAGGGTGAAAGGTGTGCATGGGAGGGGTGGGGGGAGTGGGGGAAATGGACAAAACTGGACTTGAACAACAATAAAAAAGAAGAAATGAAATGAAAACAAAAGCAAAAAAAAGACTCATAAATAACTGCAAAATGTTTTTAATGAATCTTAGGATCATGTAACTTTCAGATCTTCAGTCACTTATGAAACTATTTTAAGTTTCTGATAAGAGAAAACAAACAAAAATTGTCTTATTAGATTATACTCTAATCATAATCTTATATTTACCCTCTTCAATTCAACCTCTGTTCTTAGACTTCCCAGTAATGGGTTATTTGGTTATAAATAAGAATTTGGTCTATTTACATTTGCTGCAGTTTTTTGGTAGATTGATAAATTGTTGTTATGTTATCCATGCTGAATTCCTACTAGTACATTGTAATTATTAGTAAAGGTTTAAATGCAGTAAAACCTTTTAGAGTGCTTTAAGTTGGAAAATCAGATGAACACAAGGGCATTTTAAATTAATATAGGTTAAACTATGTGATAAATTAACATTTAAAACATTGCTAGAATATGTTTTAAGTGTCATTGAATATTTATCAAAAAACCACTTCCATAGCCCAACTATTCAATATGTTAAAATTCCATTTTAAACGTTGAACATTTTTCAGTCTTATAATCATCTACCTATATTTATAGTCTGTCTACAGAAGATCTGGAAAATAATTCTAAAACTGCATTTGAGTATTCAAGAACAAGTAAGCCAGTTACTTTAAAAGTCTGTTTGAAAATTGCTTCATATTTCTAGTCATTCATTCAATAACATTCATTTAGAGCCTCACAAGTGTCAGGAGCTCTGCTTATTTCTACAGATCTGCATTCATGGGGAAAAAAAATAGGTTACAGGCATTATTTGTCTCTTCTTGCCTTTTCTTTTTTAATAAATAATAAAAATCATCTAGTTATTTTATATGATATTAACAGTGGCATACCTAAGTCTGTGATGTTCCATACATATATTATAGAGTGCTGGTTTAGTCTTTAGAATGAAACTTCCCATAATTTAATTAAAATCCAAGGAATTACTTTATTGTTAAATAACCTTAATTTTATTGCTCTAGCTTTCTAGTTTGTTACATTAACAAGTAATGCAATAAAATAGTGGAAGTTCATTCTTGTGTCCCATAAATAATAGAATAAAATGTGAAATAGAGCAAGAAAAATGATAAATAGAAAAACAATGCAATTATGAATGCCAGTATAGTTTAACTATTTAGAAAACATACCTTTAAAAAGCAAGGAGCTTTTTCAAAGAATATATGATTGCATGTATTTGGGGAGAAATGTGTAGTAAAATTCAAGGAATATCTTTTGGATGAAAAATATATGAATTACTTAAAAATTATTTCTGATTTTAAGATTAGTGAACAAACAAAATGACTTAATAACTTCAATTCTTTATTTTTCCCATTTTGGCCCATTAAATAATGTAAGTACATATAATGCATTCAAAATTCTACAATTTTCGATGTTTGGACCAACTTGATAATGTGCAATGGACACTAAAACTATGATACCAGAAGTAATTTGAATCATGTTGATTAAGAATAAGTAAATTTGGAAACTGGTAGATGTAGCTTAGTTTATTGGACTGTTATCCTGTACAAATAAAAGGTTGAAGGTTTGACTCCAGTCAGGGAACAGACCTAGGTTGCAGGTTCGATCCCTGGTGGGGTACATAAAAGAGGAAGCCTATCGATATTTCTCTCTCCCTTCCTCCATTTAGGAAAAAAATATATATATGTGTATACATATGTATATGTGTGTGTGTGTGTGCACATGTGTGTGAACTAGAGCTGAAATTAATCTGCCCACTGTTTGATATATAGCAGTCAAGATATATATACACAAATATATGTATATATATATATACACACACACATATATATGTGTGTGTATATATATATATGTTGTTTTGTATATATACATGTTATATATATATATATATATATTTGTATTTCCTTGACTACTACTTTGTTCAATGTTTGAATTATGTAAAAGAAGTATAAAACAGCTGTTGGCATTAAAAAGATTGACACCAAGATCATTAGTAAAAGATACTGGATTGTCTTTCAACAGATTTGTTTGAAGTATACGTATAAACTTAAAAAATCATATAATATGCAAAATTATTTTTATCATTTTGATAGTTTTGACTCTAGAAATAGTAACCCAATGAGAGAACAGTCTTATTTTTAGATGCAGGTGGTAGGATAAATATTTTTAAGCTAGAAATAAACAATATGTTGTACAAAAATATTTGTTATTATTTCTCAGTTAAAGTAAATTTGACTAATATATATGTTGAAATAGATCAAATTATCATTATACATAATACTTATACACATATACATGCATGCATATGCATAATATACACATATTATATATACATATACAGATACAGATGCATACATGCATAAATACAAAATCAATATATGATATACACATTATATATACCATATGCATTATATATGTAATTATAATGGAGATATACACACACGCACACACAATCAATATATTGAAGCATTCTTTCTCTTTCTCCCTCTCTCCCTTTCTCTCTTTCCTGTCCTTTCTTTCAGGCTTTCTTTTACTTATTCGATGGCAGTCATGCAATACTAGTTGCTCAGCTATTGTGACTTAGAAACTGTGACCTGAAATAGGTAAAGTTTATTTACAATTATCTCAGGAGAATGTGAAATTACATTGTCCCATTCACAACTATTTTTCTTTGGCTCTAGTGTAATATCCAAAACTTATACAGAACTCATACAATAGAACATAAACAGTACCAGTTTTAGTAAAAACAAAATGAGTATATAATCTGAATAGATATCTTTCCAAAAAAGATATACAGATTGCCAAAAAGCACAGGAAAAGATGTTCAACATCACTAATTATAAGGAAAATAGAAATCAAAACCACAATGAGATGTCACCTCACACCTGTTAGAATGGTTATTGTCAAAAAAGCAAGAGATAAGTGTTGGTGAGAATGTGGAGAAAAGGAAATCCATGTATACTGTTGGTTGTATTGTAAACTTATATGGCCACTGAGGAAAACAGTTTGGATATTCCTCAAAAAATTAAAACTAAACCTATTATATGACCCAGCTATTCTACTTCTAGGTTTCTATATGAAAAATATAAAAACAAAAATTTGAGAAGATATATGCACCCCTATGTTCGTTGCAGAATGATTCACAATAGCCAAGATATGGAAACAACCTAAGTGTCCACAGATGGTTGAATGGATAAAAAAAGTAGTGTGTGTGTGTTTATGTGTATACACACATATTTACATACAATGGAATATTACTTAGCCATAAAATGAATAATATCTTGCCATTTGAGACATCATGGATGGGCTCTAAGGGTATCATTCTAAGTGAGATAATTCAGATGGAGAAAGACATATACTATGTGATTTTGCCCATGTATGCACCATAAAAGAAGCAAAACAACAAACAAATGAAATGAAACAAAAATAAGCTTATAGATACAAAGAACATTTTAGTGGTTACCAGAAGGGAAGGGCATTGGTGGTTGGGTAAAATAGGTGAAAGAAACCAGTAGAATAGTGTGCTAGATAGTAATTTGACTTGTGTTGATAAATTTGTAGTGTAAACAGATGCCAAATTATAATGCTATATACCTGAAACATATAATAAAAGAATTATTGGAAAATGAATAAAATACATAGTACTTGAAACACAAAGCCACATCATTTTATGCTGAATTAATTTTAAAGTGTTTTATATATATAATTTCTCTTCAATGTTTCCATCATCATAGAAGTGACCAACAATAATTACTGAGTACCTTCATATGCAAAACTTTGGACCAGTATTCTGGAAATAGGATGTAAAAAAATATAAATGACAAGATCAATGACCTCATGGAACTTGCAAAAAAGAAAAAGAGATTTAGCACGCATGCAAATGCTCCCATATATCGGGTTGGCCGAAAAGTTTGTTTGACTTTTTCCGTAAGATAGCTCTAGTAGCATTTAGTTGTCTTTACCTTCGTTCATTCAAAAAAAATTTTGTTAGATTGTATTGTGACAGCTGTCGTGTTCATGTGCATTTTTTAAAAAGTACCAAAATTGGTGAACTTTTGTATAGTCATTTTAACATTGAATATGCAAAAAATATGCAATAGTTTTGGGATATTATACTTTATTACTTCAAGAAAGGTTAAAACGCTACTGAAACACACACACAAAAAAGATTTGTGCAGTCTATGCGGAAGGTGCTGTGACCGATTGAATGTGTCAAAATGGTTTTCTATCATAAATACTGTTACTATGGAAACATGGAACAGAATTACAGTGACCAGAAGGGAGGGTAGACGGGGATAATGATAGAAAGAAGGGGAAGGTACGAGTCAAAGAACATATATGAATGACCTATGGACATGGACAATGGTATGGGGGTTGACTGGGAGCAGTGGGTGGGCTGGGTGGAGCTGGGCAAAGAGAAAAATATTGGGAAAGCTGTAATAGAAAATAATAAAAGCTTTTTACAAACAGAACTAATCCAACAAAGGCAATTTAAAAGATTTTTAAAGTGTTTTTGTGAAGTTTCATGCTGGAGATTTCTCACTAGACAATGTTCCATGGTGAGGTAGACAAGTTGAAGTTGATAGTGATCAAATCAAGACAGTAATTGAGAACAATCAATGTTATACCACATGGGAGATAGCTGATATACTCAAAATATACAAATCAGTAAAGTTATTGGTGAAAGTGAAAAATGTGTATTTTATTTTACAGAAAAAACTAAATGGACTTTTTGGCCAATCCAATGTTATAGTAATAACAGGAAAACCAGAAATAAGTGCAAACTGTGAATAAAAATAACCACATTTTACATAGCTCTCTCATTCATCTAATACTTTAAAGCTCCTACCATGTTTAATAAACTATGTTAGTGACTGTGGATACGATAGCGAACAAGTTGAATGTAGCACTTATACCTAAAGAGTTTATAATACCAAAAAGAACAACAAAAATAATCTTTACAAAAGTGCGATAAGAAAGAATGCACAATATACTATGAAAGCAATAGAAATGGTAGCCAACCTTTTCAGGGAGATCAGAGAGAGCTTTCCACAGAACAGATAGTCTACATAAAAGTTTTGCCACAAATAGGTTTTTCTTTCAGTCAAATGTTGGGGGGAAAAAAGAAACAGTGCATGCAAAGTCCTGAAGGCAAGAGAGTAATAGGCAGAAATATGGCTGCACTGCAGAATAAATGGAAGGATTCTGGGGATGACTTTAGAGAAAAGAATTAAAGTGAAGTGCTTGAGTGCTTAAATATTGAAATACTTAGTTGTGAATTCTGAATCCAAAACAATCTGTGCATCAGTAATTAAATTAATTGCCCTTTTTTGGAGCTGCTACTGTTTTCATCTGCAAAATAAAAAACAATTTTACCTCTATATAGATTTTGTGTAAGAATTAAATCATATGTTGGATTCAAAGAGGGCAGGTAGACAGTAATCAGTCAATAAAAGATAGATATTAATAGCCCTGGCTGGTGTGGCTCAGTGGATTGAGTGCCGGCCTGCAAACCAGAGGGTCACCAGTTCAATTCCCCAGTCAGGACACATGCCTGGGTTGCAGGCCAGGTCCTCAGTGGTGTGCGTGTGACAGGCAACCACACATTGCTGTTTCTCTCCCTCTCTTTCTCCCTCCCTTTCCCTCTGTCTAAAAATAAAATAAATAAAATATTTTGTTTATTATAAAATATAGTATTTATTTTATTTATTATTATTTAATAATCTGATATTATTAAAGGATTTCTCGTCTCCACCACTGAGAATGTGGTCTTCCACATTCCAAAAGAAATTGAGATGTTTTTTAGCTTCTTCATCCTTCCAAGCTGTTGATTGTCACTGCTGATAATAGTAAACAATGTCATATTTAGAGCACACATTTAGACACATTTGTCATATTAGAGATCAATTCCACTGATTTATTGCAGGAAAAATTGGGTTTTCTGATATTAAATGCCCATGTCTAAGCTGTGCATTTCCCTTTAAAAAATCTTGATAGTGCATATGCTACATGTTTCCATAATGCCAGTTTTCTAAAATCTTTCTATAACTTTCTAAATGATTTTAAGTCTTGGTAAAAATAAATAAATATTTTCTAGGAATGAGTTTTCTTGATAAGACTGGATAAAAAAGGAAATAATTTAATGTCTTAAAATAGTCTTAGAAATAACTAGTTCCCTTAAACATCTGCTATTACTAAACTCTTCATCCTTCTTGATGTCTGAAGATTTCATCATTGAGACTTTACCCAGTACTGTTTGCAGTCACTATTGGGACTGAACCCACCAGAAGGTCAAGAAAAAATAAACTAATTATTAAGTAATTATCTGTTAGATTCCTGAAAAGCATTAAGCATATATCCAATGAAGAAACAAAAGCAACACAAGGGTTTCCTCTTGGATCAGCCTAATCAAATATCTCTAAACAGTCTATCTCAAAGCAAGCACCAAAAAATTTGTGGTAATTGTTGATAGTTTTCATTTATGACATTAGAAGGAAGGCAGTAGGCATTACTCAGGTTAAGGAACAAGAATTACTGCCAAAGACAATGACAAAGAGAAAGCACAATCCCATAAGAGTAAAATCCCATAAGAGTACCACCTCAGGTGACAGAGTTTTAAGGGATGATTGCTACTGGCTATTACTTATCATTCCTTCAATCTAGAGAAAAATGTTAAGTACTGGAAAAATGCCAGGGACAGTGATGATCTCACAAACCAACAGGCAAATTGGTATTCTGAGGGATAACATCCTTCTCTTGGTACAAATTGTAAAGATGAATGAGAACCTTCAAATAGTAAAGCTTAAATAAAGATAGTATGCATGGTGGATAAAACATAGGCTTTGGAATCAGTCTTGGATTCGATCTCAAATCCCCAGTTTACTAGCTTTCTTTTTTCAGCTGTAAAATGTGAATAAAAAGATGCTTGCCTCTTAGGATAGTTGTGCACAATAAATACGATAATAAACGCAAGGTGCTTATCAGAGTGTATGGTACACAATAATTACACAATATATTTTTTTATTATTTTAAAATAGAATGACCTTGAACAAATAACTACACTAACACTATTATCTGGGTCAGCTCAAAGCTGCTCAATTAATTTGAACCCCCAGTAGAATTTGCTTATGGGCTAACAAGTCAGCATTGGCAGCTCCAGTTTACATGAAAAACATAATCTCTACCAATCGAGCCTTTCCATGACAATATCCTAAGAGGACCATAGTCTCTGCTAGATCTGGATACTCAGCTAGACTGCTTATATTCTTACCATATGTGGACTTGATAAGAACTCAGATCAGGATAGGAAAGTGACAATAAATTAACAAAGATTAGAATCCCGATGCTTCAGAACACTTACCGATGATAAGAAAATTGATGAATAGTGAGCCACAGGCCTGATCTGTCCCACATTTTTATTAGTCACATGGATGAAAACCTAAATGACAGGCTGGTCAAATCAGCAAATTACACAGCACATAGCACAGTGATTATACACACCCTGAGAAAGAAGATACCCACTAAGAAGAGCTTCTGGTGGCTAACGGCTCAAATTGAAAACAAAACAAAGCAAAACAAAAGAGTTCAGCAGCCATTTTTACACAGAAAACTCTCATGCAAACTGCACTTCAGGGATAAGTTTGCACTGAACTGCCTGCTGCACTATATTTCAGCCATCTGAGCCAGCCTTTATAAAGGAGTTCCTGGAATTGTATTTCACCCAATAGGATGGAACCTTTCTCCATCCAATCAGAGCAGCACAGCTATATTCCCATCAACATCTTCACTGTGTTGCAGCCTGTCAAGGCCTGGAAGGTCCACTCAAGACCCAGCCAAACGGAAGAAAATGCATGGAACCGTGGGGATGCTTGACATGTCTTTATTCACAGGTGGGTGAGCCATGTAGGCTGCAAGCTGTGTGTCTGTCTGCCTGCACAGTGAGAAGCCCCTACCTCCTTAAGTACTAGCCAGCAAAAGGTCAAAATATTAGGTAAACATAGCATGATTCTGCACATGTGAACCCACTTGTTATGGGAACCATTTATCGGACTCAGTCCCAAGGCTATGAGAACACACTTTATCAGGTATATTGAAGGTTGTGAGAAACTGCTTCCCTTTAGATACCCAGACACCTGTGTGAGGAAGCCAGACTGCCTCCATTTACCCTACATTCACCAATCAAAACATCTTTATTCTGAACAATTAGGACAGTGCATTTTGGATCAAACCGTGACAATTTGGAGCCCTCATTACATGGGGACAGACCAATCAGGGATCAGGGACAGGAACTTCTGTCTATATCTGTCAGTTCCCCTCTAGCTCAGGAAGTACCTTTTCCCTTTTCATTGAAGACTAAAAGACTGCATTTCCCTGGCTGGGGCTGAAACACCAAAGATGTCTCATGGAAGCATAGTGAAGCAGATCAGCACAACATAAAACTGAGTGGAAAAAGGACGAACAGGTGGAGAAGATCACAGTAGACCAGAGCTGTCTACCTGGAGAGAGCCCTCACCCTGGGGCCATCTCACCTATGGGACTCCTCACAGCCCTGCTGTTTTCACAACTGTGCTGTATCATAATTGAGCTGAATTCAGTTTGAACTGAATAAAGTTTCCTTCTTAACTACACCACAAATTGGGGATTCCTATTGGTGTTTAATTGGCACCAATGACCCTAGGTTGACAGTTAAAAGCATGGATTAAGAGTTACTTTGGTATGAGTTTAGTGCTGTTTAATCTCCAAACCATCCCCTACTGGCTTAAATTTGTTACTGTGTCCATTATTAGCTGTATGGCTATAACTGAGCCACTTATTCTCTTTTGTAAAATGGAGATAATCATAAGAGCCACTGCATAGGTGATTTTTTGGGGGGTGGGGATTACATGAGACTCCAGTGAAAACTCTTATTCTTATTCCTGACACATATTAAGTATACAATAGAAGTTTTTGTCATCATACATATACACACACATATGCATGCATGAATATAACTTCATAACCGGTAATAGAATAATATAAATAAATCAAGCTGCACACAGCCCTTCCCATTTGTAACTTGGGGAAAGAAAAGCAGGAAATAGAATTAAGAAAGGGGAAAAGTCAGAGAAATAAAGGGATACAAAATTCATGATGCTGGGAAGAAATGGCTGTTGGCTTTCAGTAGTAGGGAGAGAATATAAAATGAAAAAAGAACCCAGGTGTTATAGCCTGTTATATTCAGAAACCGTCTCTGTGTGCCTGACTCACCTTCTCCCTTATCATCTCAAGCCCTGGTAAACTCACATAGAATGGCTAGCAGATGGTCCATGTTGACCTCCAAAAGTCACAAATTCATAAACTATATAGGGAAATTGAAATGCAGCAAAGCCCTAAATAGGATTCTTTTAAGAACTAGCTGTTGACGTACCTTCATGTTCATGTCTTTGTCTCCTGCTAAGACTTATGTTGAACTCTAAATAATGAAAATTTAGAAAATCCAGATGTGTTTCTTGAGAATAATCAAAAAGATTAAATTTGTTAGTTTTGTAATGCAAAGAATATCAACAAATGGTAATTTCCTATGTCTATACAGTATTTTTAATTCTTAGTTTATCTCTGTTTGTATAACCACATTAATATAGGCAAGACCACCCAATGCAAAAAATTTCAACAATTAACACTACATTCAGTTTTTAGCAAGATGCAAAGTTAATATTTACATGATGGACTAAATCAATTTGATTATGACAACAAGGCATGCTTATCAGGTAAGTCAATCAGTCACACTGTGTTTCAATTTCTTTCTTATTCCTTCACAGGTGAATCCTTCTAGAATATAGGAAAGAACATCCATGTCGAAGTTGGGGAAGGGAAAAATAAGGGCAAAAAGTAATGACTCTAAATGATTTACAGAGGGAATTTTGCTTCGCATCTGAAATTTATCTCAATGTTAAAATCATGTTCATTCAATATATTTCCAAATCAAGTTTTTATACATGTATAAAGCACATAATTGCCATGTGCTTAATTATTTTCAGCCCTTCAAAAGTTATCCATCGTGTTGGGATAAAAATATAGATAAGAACAGGTAGATACTTGATCAGATATTAGGTTTAGCCTAGGCACTAAATTCAATATAGGGAATAAAGATGGTGGGGTACTTTTGAATTAAAATAATTTAAAAAGTTAAAATGACCAAAGTAAAGTTTCATCCTTCCTCTGAAGAAAATTATATTCTAGTGGAGGTCAGAGAGAGACAAATTATAGATGTAGATTTTATTCAGATTTTGTCCTAAAGAGTATGTAGAAAGATTTCTTCAATTAGCTATTTGATATTGATTGAACATCTCAATATGCCAGGCATTTTTCTTGGTACTTAAGAACTAGACAAAAAGTGACCAACATCTGCTCTTCCACAGCTTATGTTATAATTAAAAACTTATGAAAATGTGTTAGACAGTAATAAAGAAAAATAAATCCAGGAAAGATTTAAAATATTTTTCTTTAATTTTCCCTTGGACAGAAAACATAATTGACCTGTATATCTCACACTGACTCTTAATTTTTCAATTTACCTTTGAGACATTTTTTACTTTATGGGGTTGCTGCGCCAAGAGCATCATATACAGAAGTGGGCAAAAGTAAGTTTCTAGCTATGAGCACTCAAAACACAGAGTTTATTCTTGTATTATTATTTATTAATTATTATATTTTCCACATGAACAACTATGAACCTACTTTTGCCCACTCCTGTATAATTTTTCCAAAGATTCCTAGGGATTAAAGTTTACCACATGGGAAGACAGAAAGATTGGATAGATGGATAGATAGATAGAAGGAAAGAGAGAGAGAGAGAAAGAGAGAACATGCAGGCAATAATCACTATGACAAAGGAATGGCTGCCCAATTACCTGGTTGGTACTTAAAGAAAAGTAAAACAAGATAAGCTTCTTACCTTTTTTTCAGTTATGAAATAATGTAATATTTCACGGGTGAGCCAGTAGTTATTTCTATGAACTATGTTCCACTAACGTTATAAGTAGTGAAATTTCTTTATAAATAATGGCAACAGGCTTTCAACAATTTTTTGTTATGGATTTTGATCTTTTTATGTAACTTCTTGAGTATTTCAGTGGAAAGTTGTAAGAGGCATTCTCTTTCATAGCACCCTCCTTCCATTTCCTCACATGTCCGAGTCTTCTCTGCTGTTCTAATGTATCTCCTTGTACAAATGAAAGAAATGCACCTAGGAAAATTAGTGTGATGTCATTTCTTTTGGTAATCCTTTGAGAATTCCACTTAAGAATAGCAAAGTGAGTAAAAAGATAATACAATAATTAATAAATAATAATGCAGGAATGAGCTCTGGGTTTAACATACTTACAACTGTAAATCTACTTTAGCCCCGCTATGTGATGTGTGTGCGTGTGTGTGTGTGTGTGTGTGTGCGTGTGCATATATGTGTGTGTGTGTGTGTATATATATATATATATATATATATATATATATATATATATATATCTGTACAGAATAAGTCCAGTCATTGTTAATATAACAAGAATCGTTTGTGTGACATCAATGTAACCTGGTAGCCAAGGAGAGTGGACTGGCATGTGTATGCATGAACAATGACAGCTTCACTGTACTAGTCAGCAGGGATGGTAGACACCTGGACACCATCAAATGAGCATGTGTACTGTGTTGCCATCACATTCACAATGACTGAATGAACAGAGCAACAAATTTGCATCAAATTTTGTGTTAAGCTTGAACATTCCTCCACACAAACTATTCAGATAATTTGGGAGACCACAGCTATGGGCATCTGGTGATTGGCAGCTTCATCATGACAATGCACTCTTTCATGCATTACATCTCGTGCACAGTTTTTTGGCAAAACATCAAATTACCCAGATGATTCAGCCCCCATACAGCCAAGATTTGGCACCCTGTGACTTCAGGCTTTTCCCTGAAAAAGCCCCAAGTTATGGCTGAAAGTCTGGAAGTTTTGCAAATTTTCTTAGAAATAATTCCCCCCTTTAGTTGTTTTGATTCCCCTTCTCTGGATATTTTTCAGGGCCAGTTGTTAAAATTTTTATTTTGCTTTGTTTTATTCTGTTATTCTTTTCAAAGAAGTTGCACATTTAGATTCATTTTGAATAATTTTAAATCACAGCAACTTTTTAATGCATAATGAAATAACTCATAAAATGGTTACAAAAATGGAAAAGTTATATCCCAAAGATATGTTTGTGTAAAAGAGGGCAACAATGGCAAAATAATATTATTTATACAGTAGCTGAATTTTTGGAAAAATATGTGCCAGGAACTATATACTAAATATTTTATTTTCATTTTTTCATGAACTTAGGGTTGTGAAAATAATGCACATGAAACAGTTAGAGAGTAATAAAAAACAAGAGCAAATGTTAGTCAATTTATGCTAGAAAAAAATCAAATGATTACCTGTTACATTATGAAGCAAACACTGACTTGCCGGGATGGGGGATGCTGTTGAAGGGAACAAATCAAATTAGAAAACATTTAAAGCAGACATTTACTTTCTGATTATGTACATCTGTTAAAATGAGGTCAAAGGCAAAATTTACAGTCAAAAAAGTAGTCTGATACCAATTGACTAATGACCAACAGACATCTAGAAAAAACATAAGTTATCCAGAAATGAAGCAAAGCAATGTGTATAAAGACATGGGGTCTGTATTTGTATTCATGCACTGAAGTTTAGGTGTGACTGAATTTATAACTTGTTCAAAAATGTAAAAAATGACCAAAGAGGTTATAGTGGCAAGAAATGTTTCAGGAATCATTTCAATGTTTTTAATACTCATCCTAGGACATTGTTTCGTTGCTTTTAGAGAGAAAAGAAGGGTGTGGGATGAGAGAGAGAGAGATAGAGAGAGAGAGAGAGAGACTGATGTGAGAGAGAAATATTGATCAGCCATCTCCTATACATTCCCTGACCTGAGATCAAATCCACAAACTTTGGTTTACAGGATGACGCTCCAACAAACTGAGCCACACCAGCCATGGCTAATTCACTTTCTTATCATTCCCTACTATAGTTTGAAATTTCTGTAATGCTACCAAAAAAAGATAATTATGTATTCTTTTTATAATTTACATGTAATATTCTAAACCACAGGACAGAAAACCAATTGACACCTTTTTAATTTTTAATTTTTATTTTTATTGTTGACACAATTGCAGATGTCCCCATTTTGCACCCCCCTTGCTCTCATCGCCCACTCCCCCTCTCCCCTTCACTCAACCATACCTCACCATTGTCTGTGTCCATGGGTCATGCATGTATGTTCTTTGGCTAAGCTCTTCACCTTCTTTCATCCAGTCCCTTCGTGCCCCCTCCCCTCTGACAGCTGTCAGTCTGTTCAATGTATCCATGCCTCTGTTTAAATTTTGTTCACCAGTTTATTGTTCATTAGATTCTACATATAAGTGAGATCATATGGTATTTCTTTTTCTCACTGGCTTATTTCACTTAGCATAATAACTTCCACATCCATCCGTGCTGATGCAAAAGGTAAGATTTCCTTCTTTTTTATGACCACGTAGTATTTCATTGTGTAAATGTACCGCAGTTTTTTTATGCACTCATCTACAGCTCTGGGCACTTGGGCTGTTTACGGATCTTGGCTATTATCAATAATGCTGTTATGAATGTAGGAGTGTATATATTCTTTTGAATTGGTGTTACAAGATTCTTAGGATATAATCCCAGAAGTGGGATCACTTGGTCAAAGGGCAGTTCTATCTTTAATTTTTCGAAGAAACTCCATACAGTTTTCCACAGTGGTTGAACCAGTCTGCATTTCCACCAGCAGTGCACAATGAATCCATTTCTCCACATCTTAACCCTCACATGTTGTTTGTTGATTTATTGAAGGCAACCATTCTGGCAGGTGTGAGGTGGCATCTCATTATGGTTTTAATTTGCATCTCTCTGATGATTAGTGACATTGAGCTTTTTTTCATATGTCTATTGGCCATCAGAATGCCCTCTTTAGAAAAGTGTCTATTCACACGCATACACAGAGAGAGAGAGAGAAAGAGAGAGAGAGAGAGAGAGAGAGAGAGATCAAAGTGTGAGAGAAACATCAATTGGTTACCTTGCATACACTACCTGACTGGTGTGCCCTGACCAGGAATCATATATAACATACCTAGGAATAAAGTTAACCAAGGGGGTAAAAAAAACCCTGTATTTGGAAAACTAGGACATTGAAGAAAGAATTTGAGGAAGATACAAAAAAGTGGAAACATATACAGTGTTCATGGATTGGAAGAATTAACATCATCAAAATGTCCATACTACCCAAAGCAATCTATAGATTCAATGTGATTCCTATTAAAATACAAATGACATATTTCACAGATCTAGAACAAGTGTTCCAAAAATATATATGGAACCAAAAAAGATGCCAAATAGCCTCAGCAATCTTGAGAAGGTGGAGCAAAGTTGGAAGGATCACAATACCTGATATCAAAATATACCACAAACCATTGTAATAAAAAAAATTAAAAAAAACCCTGGCCCTAGCATAAGAACAGGCATATAGATCAATGTAACAAGATAGAGAGCTAAAAAAATCCCATTCCTTTATGGTCAATTAATATTTGACAAAGGTGGCAAGAGCATACAATGTACTAAAGACAGTCTCCTCAATAAATGGTATTGGTGAAACTGGATAAATACATGCAAAAATGAAACTACACCACCAGATTACCCCATACACAAGAGTAAAATCAAAATGGATAAAAGACTTAAATGTAAGTTGCAAAACCATGACATTCCTAGAAGAAAACAGCCAGTAAAATCTCAGATATCTCTCAGAGCAATTTTTTGGCCTATATATCTCCTAAGGCAATGGGAATAAGAGAAAAATTAACAAATGGGACCACATCAAACTAAAAAATTTCTTCACAGCAAAAGAAACCATCAACAAAATGAAAAAATAACCCACTGTATGGGAAAACATATTCACAAATTGACACACTTTTAAGGATTGAAATAAAAAAAAACAGGCCATGAGAATGTTGTAAGATAAAGTTGATAATTTATATAGCTATAAAATGAAGAGCTTTAACAAATTTGTTCAGGTAAAACTGATTCTTTTGCCCTCCACATCTGTCGCTCTTTCATGCATTACTTAGTGTTCTATTTAGCAATGAGACTACTGGCACCAAGAAATGAAGAATATGTAGAGCCATTTTGAGAATATAATGGAGAGAAAAAATGAATAATACTTCCACACTTTGCTGTCTTTAACAAATCTTAAAACCTGTAATTTATAGAAAATAAGGAAATAGTTTTTCAAAATGAGTCATTATTCTCTTCAGGAGAGAATGTCTCTTATTATTTAAAACTTAGAAACAATGCATAATGCTTTAATAAGATCATCTTTCATTTGATCTCGGTAACAAGGTAATATTTTGCTAAACTCATGTTTCATTATTTAGAAGTTAATGAACAGATACTAGAGAATGGAAGAATTGAATGCGGGGTAAGCCACTTTAGGAGGAACTAGCAGTCTATAAAGCCACTTCCTTTTTTCACTATTAATCCTGGTCTCATAGTGTTTTGTTTTAGTTTGCAATCACTACCACATGTTTTCCAAATTTTCTTAAAACACAGACAAGATCAGGGTGTATGTAACATTGTTTTGCCTACTAGATGGAGAAAACATCCTATTGGACCTCCTGGCTATGAATCCACATCTATATTTCCTTATGCTTAATGATGAAATATTGAGAGATAGGTTCAAGACCTATGTCACAAAATACCTATCTCAAAATAGTATTTACAACTTAAAGTTATGTTTTGGTGAAATAATAACCTAACCTGTTATGTATTGAAATATGTATAACATAAGTCAAGTCCTATTCATATTTGAAAAGACATGTTAAATTTAACTCTAATATAACAAATTTACAAAAATTTAGGATGTGTCTTAAAAAACAAGTTTTGGGAAATTTTATACAGGTAGATTTTCCTATACAGGCTTCCCCCACTAGGTGAGTTTTCTAGGAACCCATCTATATCAGTGTTCCAGATACTGTTGTTATGAGAGGCTGTGTTGGCTTTCAGTGAATTTTTTGTTTACAGAATCTTTCAACACATTTGCCCATTTCATGGTGGGTAATTTACATGTGCGCCTGACCACACACACTTAGTGCTCAGCAGTTTATGACCAAAAATGGCATGATCCCCATGCCCCACTCTTCCTAGTCACCCCATCTCGCCCCAAGAACATTTTTTTTTCCTCAGATGAAAAACCTCTTCAAAGGGAAACCTTTTGCTGATGTGGAAGTGGAGAAACAAAAAATGGCTGAAACACTAAACACCACCTAAAACAACGAATTCAAAAACTTTCGAGCCATGAGAAAAATGTCTCAATAGGTGTATTGCATCAAATGGAGAGTACTTTGAAGGTTACTGAAGTTTAAACATATAAGAAATATATATATGCAATTTTTATAAATAAATTCTGTTTTCTTGGGGCCTCTCTCATAGCTATTGGAATATTATTGACTATATATCTTCTGCTGTACTTTTACATCCCCATGGCTATTCTGTAACAACCAATTTGTAATTCCTAATCCCTTCATCTTTTTCATCCATCTCCTCATCCCCTCTCCCATCTGGCAACCATCAAAATGTTTTTCTTAAGCATGAGTCTGTCTCTGTTCTGCTTGTTCACTTATTTTGTTTTTCTTCAATTGTTGATAGATAGTATTTATTGTCATTTTATTGTTTATATTTTTGATCATTTTTCTGACCACTTTATCTCTTTTGATTGGTGCATTTAATCTATTTACATGTAAAATAATTGTTGATAGATATGTATTTATTGCCATTCTATTATTTGCACTTTTAATATCTTTTTCTTTTTTTCATAATGGAGCCCTTTAAAGATTTTTCATAATACTGGTTTGGGAGTGATGAGCTCCTTTAGCTTTTTCCTGTCTGGGAAGCTCTTTATCTGTTCTTTGATTCTAAATGATAGTGTTGCTAGGTAGAGTAGTCTTTGTTGTAGGTCCTTGCTTTGCATCATGTTGAATATTTTGTGACAATCCCTTCTGACCTGAAATATTTCTGTTGAGAAATCAGTTTACAGTCTTATGGAAGCTCCCTTGTAAGTAACTATCCGTTTTTCTCTTGCTGCTTTTAAGATTCTCTTTGTTTTAAATCTTTGTCATTTTAATTACAATGTGTCTTGGTGTGGGTCTATTTAGGCTTATCTCGTTTGGGACTCATTGAGCTTTGTGGGCTTCTATGTTCATTTTTGTCACCAGGTTAAGGAAGATTTTCATCATTATTTCTTTAAATAGGTTTTCGATTCCTTGTTCTCTTTCTTCTTCTGGTAACTGTATGATGCGAATATCATTACACTTAATGTTGTCCTAGAGGTCCCTTAAACTATTCTCTTTTTTTTTTTGTAGATTGCTATTATTAATATTATTTTGCAGTTCTGATTGGGTGGTTCTGTTACCTTGTCTTCCAAATCACTGGTTTGATCCTCTGCTTCATCTAAACTAATATTGATTTTCTCTAATGTAATCCTTATATTAGTTATTGCATTCTTTAATTCTGATTTATTCTTTTTATGTTTTCTCTCTCCACTTTTATGTTTTCTACCTCTTCATTGAAGTCCTCACTGAAATCAATGAGCATCCTTATAACCAGTGTTTTAACTCTTATATCTGGTAGATCTCTTGCCTCCATTTAGTTTACTACTTTTTCTGGAGTTTTGTTCTATTCTTTTAGTTGGTACTTTTTTTTTGGTCTCCTCATTCTGGCTGCTTGTTTTTTTTGTTTTTTTTTTTTTTAATATATTAGGTAGAGTTCCTGCTACGTATCCCGGACTTGATACAATGGCATTATGTAGTAGGTGTTCTGTGGGGCCCAGTGGAGCAGTCTCCCCTGTCCATCTGTGCTGGGTACTCCAAATGTGTCCCTTTTGTGTGTCATATGTGCCCTCCTATCTTAGTTGAACCTTGATTGTTGTTGGTAGGTCAGTGTGAGGGATTAATCCTCAGGTTGATTGGTTGTAAGAACTGGCTACGGCTATAGTGAAGGAACTGTTGTATAGAAAAAGACCATATGGAGCCAGGTTGCCTTTTCATTGTGTCATTTGTGGAGGTCATTGGGTGTTGCTGTGTTGTGGTTAGACGATGGTCACTGGGTGTGTTGGTTCTGGGATATTTTGAAAGGACCTCTGGTGCAGGCCAATGTAAGCTATTGTCTGTGCCCTGACTGGGGCAACTTGGTATGAACTACAAATTGATCTGTAACTTATTCCCACTTGTACTGGGATTAGAGGTATCTGAGGGGAAACTAAGCTGCAAACTGAGGCCAGCTGCCACTATTGTCATGCTTGGGCTGCTTGGCAAGAGATATGAACATGCTGAGACTAGTGTCTGTTTGGTTGGGGTTTGTAAACCTTTGAGAGATTTTATGAAAGTCTGCAGTAGGAGCCAAGGCATGTCATTTGTGTAGAAAAACCACTGGAGGAAGCTTGGTAGGGCCCACATTTTGGGAGAGATGGGGTCTCAGGGAATCACCAGTGCAAGGCAAATAGTGTTAGTTAATTTGATGATGACTCAGATATGGAGCCAGCCTGTGCATGCAGGAGGGAGTACTCAGCAAAGGAACAATGGTTTCTGCCAGCACTTCTGCCTGGGACAACACTACCCCTCCAACCCTCACCATGAAACCAGATAATTCATTTACTCCCCATATGTCCCTGGAACCTTTTGAACTGATACCTCCTCCTGGAGCTCAGAGTGAGTGAGTCTATCAGTGAATAATACCTGTGCAGTGTTGGGACTCTAGAAGACTTCCATCTCACTCAACCACAATCTTTGCTGGTTTTTACAACCAGAAGTTATGGCAACTTCTTGTCAAGGCACTGGAACCCTGGGTTAGGGGACCTGGTATGGGACTCAGACCTCTTGCTCCTCAGAGGGGATCTCCGCAGCCAAGATAGGCCTCTTGATTTTTAATTACCACACATGGATATGAAAACACCCTGTTCCAAGTCTCCACCTCTTCTACCAATTTTGACATGGCTTTTTCTGTACATCCTTAATTATAAGACTTCTTTTAAGCTAGACTTCAAGCAGTTCTCTGTGATGGTTGTTCTGTAGTTTAGTTGTAATTTTGATGGGGTAGTGGGAGAAAGCAGGCACAGTGTTTACCTACTCCACCATCTTGACCAGAAACTTGTAAAGTAGCTTTTAAATCATGAAATTCACGACTACTTTCAGTATACTTAAATTATAGTGTAAAGTGATTTACCTAAGGGGTTCAAGTCTTCATTTTTCTAATGATGCTTCTCTTATTGTCCATTCGTAAGCTAAATTGACTCATATGAACATATACTCCAAGGTACAACAAAGGAGGATGCAAATTTAGAAATATATTAATTAAAATAATAATAATGACAATAATGATAACACTGACATTTAGGAAATATTTGGACTCAGGGCATGGTCTGAAGAAATTGGAGTTGTCTTGGTTGAAAGAAGAACAAGGTACTAAATGTAAAAACACTTTTCATTCCTGCTCAGTCAGCCTGAATTGGGGACAATAGTTACTGCATTAAAAAAAAAGGGGGTGGGGGACCTAAAACTGTGCCCACACTACTGGTTTTTTTTTTGCCAATATTACACTGTAAACAGAAATTAAGCTGAAAATCACTGACCTATAAAACATCCTTTTAGAAGTAGATTCTATCATTTACATACGTACAAAATCAGAAATATTTTCTTTTGGCATTGTATACTCTTTTGATCTTCAGATTAGCCAGTAAGTTGTGTTTTCTTATGAATAATGTGACCGGTGCATTGAAGAGAGTATAGTAGGTAGTGAGACATCTGAGATCATCTTCTGTCTGGCTTATAATCAGTGTACTTCATTGACTAATCTATGTTAAAAAATGGACAATTCAGTAAAATGTCAACAAAACATTAAATTTTGTTCCTTATCTTTACATTATTTGTCTCAAGATATAATGAGGAATTGTTTGGGATTTTGTCTGAATATTTTCTTAATTTGGAAGAAATTGTTCATCTTTTGTGTAGTGGGAAACACAAAAATATTAAGAATACTGAAAGACCTTATCAGGGAAGGGAAAGAGCAAGATCACAAAGCATTGCTTTGTTGCAAAAAAAAAAAAGATTTTATTACTTTCGGTTGGAGAAAAAATATAAATTGAGATAAAATGTCTTGTGACTCAAAGGATGCTAATAAAACTAAGCTAGAGAAATATTAGTCAGAGATAAAACTTATGAGTCACATAATCATCAAATATAATAGGTATCAGTCTTTGTGTCACTTTCTTTTAAAATTAGCCTCATAGTTTTCATTTTAGTTTATTTTCTTCCATATTATTGTGAGTAAAAGTAATAACTTACATTGTCTGTATTAGAGCTGTGTAGCACAACTAGTTGCTAAAAGATGAATAACATTTACAGTTTATTAAAAAAGAAGACATGATTACAAATTGGGTAAATAAGTAGAAATGAAGTAATTTAAATAAAATAGATATTGGTCAGGGTGGCTAAAACAGTGTCCTAAAAGTAAATTTGACTAAAATTACTTCTTAAAGGAGCTATAGAAAAGCATCCATATACTGAATAAATATTTTAAAAATCTATTTGTCTTGGGTTACCAAATTTCTAGGGTGGATAAGGTAGAATATTTTAAATAATGACTAAATTTTATATCACCTTAACAAATGCTATGAGAAACTGTATAATAAATTAGTATGAAAATAGTTAAGGGAAATTCATTATTTGTACATACAGATTTATATTTAAAAAACAGTTTTTTACCAGAATCTATGGTTCTTCCTAAAAATAAATTTCATGGGGAAGGGGTTGGGGAGACTGGATGAAAGGTGAAGAGTTTAGTCAAAGAACATATATGTATAACCCACAGACACAGATAATAGTGTGGTGATGGTAGAAGGAAGAGGGCATGGGGGCTTGGAGGAGGTGGGCAAAAGGGGGGAGAATGGGGACATTTGTGATAGTGTCAATAAGAAAAATAAAGTTATAATAATAATAATAAAAACAACAACAGCATTCCACACATGGCTACGATGGACCCAATGCTGCCTTAGAACATTATTTAGAATGATTCAAAAGAAACTATTGCTAATATTAATTTATTGGGGTTTGAGCAAAAATTATTTTCAGTCCAGTTGCTGTGTCTCAAATTGAGTCTGTAGACCACTGTCATAAGTAAAAATAGTAACAGAGTTAACTCATTTATCCTGTCTCACCCAAAACCTGAGATCTAATAGATCTTTCGTTAACGTCACCTGGTTAATGTGAGGAAGTGTCTCCAATTTTTCTTTCAGTACTTTTCATACAGTTAAATAGTCTAAATTGTTTTAACACATTAGAATGAAATGCAGCATATTTCCTCAATATATGGGGCAAAGAAGGAGCACATCTCCAGGCAATTGAAAGTGCTAAAGGCAGTTCTTTGTATTACTCAGATTACCATATAGCTGCATTTACCTAATCCATGTAAATCTAGATTTAGGAATTTATATTTTATTTGATCTTTAGCCTGTTGCAATATATCCAGTAAAATATTCTTGGACATGGTAGCTCAAGAAAAGAACCTTTGCCTTGGGACTTAGAGAAAATATGTTTAAAATAAGACAATGTCCTTATAATAATTAGCTTTGTGCATTTGTTACATGAAAATTGTAACCACAAGTATAAAAATTTTTAAAAACTGCACCCCAAAGGCCATACCTCTAACTTTTGATTTTTTATTTATAATTTGTATGGTATCTAAAAGTTCAAACTTTCCTTCTACAAGAATAGAAAAAAGCCTTAAATCAATGTATAAAGGTGTTTAATAAAGAAAGTGTTGCTTCACAGAAGTTTCTATATAGACTTTGAAGTCCTAACTACAGCCTAATGTATCTTCAAAGTAAAAGATCAGAGAAATGTATCACTCAAAAAATAGTTCTTCTAACCACAACTCATCAAGTTTTCCTAGGCTGATGTAAAATATACTAATGAGCCATGTTCACTTGTATCAGTCATGTTATATTATGTTATTGTCTTGTTGGCATGCAACAAGATTGAGCATGACACAAGGGAAGAGAGTAGCCAATGTATATTTGAAAACATTGCAATAGAAAGAGAAAAGCAGTAGAACTATAGTCAATTTGGGAAAGTGCTTGCCTAGTTATACTTAAGAAAGATTTACTTTCTTCATATGATGGGGAATAGTAAACATGTAATACAAAAAGGGACCAAAATCATAATTGTTTATTTAGTTTTTTCAGTCTAGATATAATTATCAAGTTACTAAGCATTTCATTTCCTACTGTGTGACAGTTATCATGGTCTTTATTCTTTTAAACTTTAAATAGGCTCTACCTCTTTGTACCACAGTAGATTTTTTCTAATAAAATAACAAAGAACAAGGAGAAAACTCTTGTGGATATAAGGGAAAACTAGTTAAAACTTAAAACTATAAGGCCCCATAATCATACACAGGATCCATGGACATGAACAATGGTGGGGGAATTGCCTGAGAGAGTAGGGTGTGCTGGGTGGATGGAGGCAAAGGGGGAAAAATCAAGAGAACTGTAATAGCATAATCAATAAAATAGAATTTAAAAAGTTAAAAAATAAAGTTTTCTTTTATTTCCTAGTGAAGAAATAGGTTGGAAATAGTGGATCTGCCAGCATCAGAGCTTCCCAGACCAATGTTTTGCACACTGCAAGTAGAAATAGATTAGTGAGTCTTGCAATAAATTAAATGAGCTGCAATCAATTTAAAAATGAAATGGAATAAAAAATGTCAGCAAGCACTGTACACAGCAAAAGGTAACTTCATTAAAATACTTTTATTGTATGTGTTTGTGTGTGTGTACGTGTTAAAAAAGCCACTATGTAAATGTATTTCTTACTTTTTCTTACCACAGGACAAAATAAAAACAAGTTTAAAAGTCAGTGGCCTAGGTTTGTGTCAGAGCCCAGCTGTTCGGCCAGGGTAGGTTTCAGCAATGAGAAGCCCAACTGAAAGAAAGCACAAGGAGCTGACATAGGATCCACACTTCAAGCAGCAAATTCACTTTATTACTGGTTGCATGGGTTTTATACAAGGTTAGACAATAGTGGCATCGTGCCACAGTTGGGCAGAACGCTTTTCCTTATGTCATGCTTACATAAGGAGCTTATGTAATTAGGGACTACTGTGCATGTGTACAGTGTCTCATAGTTCCAGGTTGCCTGCCCTGAACTGACCTTCAGGGGCCCCCCACAGTTTGTAAAGCAGGTTCCATTATCAATAGACCCATTGCTAGGGAAATGTGATCTCAGCATGAGGGTGAGGTGGTTTTTATAAACACCTTTCTAGCTTGATCCTGTCCACTTTGAGAACAGTGACCAAACAATGAAAGTGAACCTGAGGTGGATGTGCCCCAGGGGTATCAAGTTACTTTCAAATAGTCAACAGATAAATGCCACTTTTGAAATTAAATTCTTGGGTAAAATTAAATTAATATAATTCTTAAGATTATATAAGTTTCAACTGTATATTTCTGTGATACGTGATCTGTATATTGCCTTGTATGCCCACCATCCAAAGTCAGATCTTCTTCTGTTACCATATATTCGGCCCCCTTACCTTTACTGCTTCCAACCTCTTTTCCCTCTTGTGATCACCATGCTGTTGTCTGTGTCTATGAGTTTTATTTGCATATCTTACATATGAGTAAAATCATATGGTTATTAACTTTTTCTGACTGACTTATTTCACTTAGAATAATATTCACAATGCCTATCCATGTTGTAGTAAATAGCAGTATTTCATCTTTTCCTGTGGCTGAGTGGTATTCCACAGTATGTATGAACAATGTCTTCTTTATCCAATCATCTATCGAATGACACTTTGGTTATTTATCTGTCTTGGTGACAGTGAATAATGCAGCAATGAACATAAGGATACAAATATCTTTGCAAATGCATGTTTTCAAAAATTTTTTGGTAGATACTCAGAAGAGGGATTGCTGTGTCATATGGTAACTCTATTCTTAATATTTTGGGGAACCTCCATACTGTTTTCCACAGTGGCTGCACCAGTTTACATTTCTATGAGCAGTGAATGAGGGTTCCTTTTCTCCACAACTTCTCCAACACTTGTTATTACTAGTCTTGTTGAAAATAAACATTCTAACAGGTATGAGGTGGTATCTTATTATAGTTTTAAATTGTATTTCACTGATAGCTAGTGAAGTTGAGTGTCTTTTCATATATCAGTTGGGAATTTGCATATCTTCTTGGGAGAAATATCTTTTCAGGGCCTCTGCCCATTTTTTAATTACCTTGTTTTTTGGTGTTGAGTTATATGAGTTATTTATATATTTTGGATATTAACCCCTTGTTGGAACTGTTGTTTGCAAATATTATCTACCATTTGTTTGGTTGCTTTCTTGTTTTGTTGGCTGTTTCTTTTTCTGTGAGGAAGCTTTTTAGTTTCATATAGTCCCATTCATTTATTGTTGCCTTTATGTCCCTTGCCTTTGGGGTCAAATTCAGAAAATTTTCTTTAAGACCAAAGTCAATAAGTTTAGTCCCTATGTTTCCTTCTTTGTAATTTTTTGTTTCAGGTCTCATATTTAGGTCTTTGAACCATTTTAAATTAATTTTAGCACATGGGGACATTCTGTAGTCTAGTTTCATTTTTTGTATGTGGCTTTCCAATTTTCCCAACACTATTTATTGAACATACTTTTTTTTTCTCCATTGTATCTTTTGGTTTATTTTTCAGCAATTATTTTCCCATATACAAGTGATTTTATTCTGGGTTCTCAACTCTGTTCCCTTGGTTTGTGTGTCTGTTTTTCTGCCTATGCAATGTTGTTTTTATTATCATTGCTCTGTAGTATAATTTGAAGTCAGATAATGTGATACATTCATTGATTTTTTTTTTCTGAGTATTGTGTTGGTCTTTTAGGGTTCATTGTATTTCCGTACAACTCTGATGATTTTTTGTCATTTCTCTATTAAGAATGTCATTGGGATTTTGATGGGGATTGCATTTAATCTGTATATTGCTTTGGGTAATGGAGCCTTTTAACCGTATTGATTTTTCCTATCCATGAACATGGAATATCTTTCTATTTTATTTTATTTTTCAATCTCTTTTAATGCTATGTAGTTTTCAGTATATAGGCCCTTTACAGCCTTTAAGTTTATTCCTAAGTATTGTATTATGTTGAAATTGCAAAGAGAGTTGTTTATTTCACTTCTTTTTCTGAAATTTCATTGTTACAGGAAGGCAGTGAATTTTTGTACATTAATTTTGTATTTTGCAGCTGTACTGTATTTGTTTATTGTTTCTAATAGTTTTTTCTGTGGAGTCTTTCAGTTTTCTTATATAAAGAATCATGACCTCTGAAGAATGTGACACTTTTACTTCTTTATTCACAATTTGGATACTTTTTCTTTCTCTTGCCTGATTGTTCCAGCTAGGATTTCTAGTAGTATGTTGAATAAGAGTGGTGAGAGTGGGCATTCTTGTCTCATCTCTAATTTTAGAGTAAAAGCTTTAAGTTTTTCACCATTGGGTATGTCACTGGTCAAGGATTTGTCATATATGGTCTTCATTATGTTGATGTATTTTCCTTCTGTACCCATCTTGTTATGTGTTTTGGTCATAAATGGATGTTGTATCTTATCAAATGCCCTTTCTGCATCTATTGATAAGATCATATACATATTATCCTTTCTTTTGTTAATGTAGTGCATTAAAATGTTATGTATAACATGTTCTTTCAGAGCTGCCTTCACTCACTAGAGCCAGTTGTTCCTCTGTGGACAGTTGGTTGGCAGCAGCAGCAACTCTGCCATTTATAATACAAATACATCTGGGATTACTTGATATTATGAAGATGCCCTGGGTCACTTTAACTTATAACACTACAAACTTTAAAAACTTGTGTTGTCTAAAAACCTGGCATATTTGGGATTTCAGTGGTTCCTGTGGATCGAACCAATTAGTAGAATTTATGCTATCAATAATTGTCTCCATCATTTCCCATTATACATTTTACAACCTTGAGTGGTTTTGTTTTACTGATAAATCAAAACAAATCCTGCTTGTTATCCATTTTAAACTGAAATTAAAAATCCCCTTGATATTTTGGTGAGCCATTTTATTTTTTGTGACTACCTATAGCATTTTTGTAATTCTTGTGAAATAAAAAGTCCTCATATATTTTTAATGAAATAATATGGGTGGAATCAATCATGCCTTCTTCTAGAAGGTAGAAGAGCTTGAGACAGTACCATGTGTTGGTTGGGAGAGACAAAAATAATCTAAATTTTACAAATGAGGTTGATGAGCTGATGTTTCTTTAAGCATAATTCTTTTCTAATAGTATTTTACTGTCATTAAAATTCAACATTTTCTGGTTGTTTTACCAGGAAATATGACCATTTTTTAGTTTCTACAGATAACAAATGAGTTTCACTTGCTCCAGAACTGTTTATCTGAATATAAACTGTACATGAATTAACCAACTGCCTTCTCACATCCTAATATTTTTAATATGGGATTTGATTCCTATTGTACTTTCATTTATTATCACATGATTAATTATTTTCCTGTAGTTTCATGTATGTTTACCTAATAACTCCATTTTGCTCCTTTCCCATGCAAACTTTTCAGAACCTCACACAATTCTTGGGCTACAATGTATATTTTGATGCTTGTAATAGTTGTTTCCAGTTCATACATTCTTGGATAGTGATAGGTTGTATATAAGATCATATGTTTATTTCCAGATAAGAAAGATATAGCAGGAAAAGTTCAGCAACCAAACATTATGATGATTTGCTCACCTGCTTTAGGGAGATTTGGAGAGATAATGTTTGGTGATGAAAAATAACCCTTATCAGAAAACCTAGCTTGTGTCTTCAGAAGTACTGTTGAGAAAGAACCCTAGACTCAGTCAGGGTTACATACCTACCTTCTCCTGTCCTTCAGAGTTACTGTAAAGCCAAAAAGGAGTAAAACAGGTGAAGGTACTCAATTGACTGAAATATTCTATAAATGTCACTGGTGACCAAAGTCTTATTTTTTGTATGTGAATCTGTGTGCATTTATAAAAATGGTCACCTTCCTTAGTTTCTTTAATATTCTTTCCTCCTCTAGACCAATGCAGATGACGAGGTCATCCTAAGACATAGCTAACTCATTAATGTGCATGAAGCATTTATCCATAATATATTCTTTTTTAACTAGCTTTTTTATCATTCATGAGACTAACTACAGGAAACCAGATTAAACCAGAAATAGGAAAGGAATAAAAAAGAATGAGTCTGAATACGTTCACATGTATTGCACATTATTGATTTTTAAGTTGATAATACTTAGTTTAGGAGACAGTTCCTCAAATGCACCATGATCTCACTAAGTTCTAAGAATTCAGGCCATTCCTTTGGACTGGAAATTTTTAATCCTTCCCTTATGCCACTCCACTGCCATCAGTCAGCAAATCTCTATCTATCCTTCACTTATCCACTTAAAAACACTTTCTGCATAAAAGTTTTCATGACAACTTAAGTCTGCATGAGTGATCTCTTTAATGTATTTTCATATTACCCTGTATTATAATTGAGTGTGTACCTATTTCTATCACTCATGATACTCTAAGCACCTTAATAGCAGACACTCTATCTTTCATACAGTTATGCAACAAATAAGTATTGAGTGCTTCATTCATGTACTTCAAGTCCTAGCACATTGCCTCATGATATTAGATGTTCAGTGAATAAATGCAAACTAAAACCAATGCCTTTGTTTCACAGAAATAAAAACAATCTTAAAAGCCCTTTAAAGATAAAAATGTTAACGTTATGAGTTAAAGATAAATATGGA
>PVJD01014667.1:0-28109 GCA_004026545.1 Mormoops blainvillei
AAAGAAAAAGAAATTGCGTTCAAAGAGGTTAAGCAGTTTTTCCTAGTAAATTGCAAGGTCAAGATTCTAAAATAATATTTGGGGGTGTAAAACCACCCCCAGCATACCTAGTAAGACAAAGTAAGTAGACTTTATGCGTTTATCAAGGTACTATTCATTTATTTAATACATTTTTAATGCCTACTGTGTGATTACCAATATTCTAGACATGTGAGATGCACCAGTAAGTAAAGCAAATCCTGCCCATGTAGAGGTTTCATTCTTGTTTTTTCCATTGGTTATCAATTATTTCTTAATTGAGAATTTATGGTGAAATAAATTTGTACAATTTCTAAATATTTTCAAGATTTTACTCATTTCTTCTGGAAGTAAAGGAGTAAAAGTTATGCAAGCTAGTTTTGGCAAATTACTTCTAACCTTAAGATTAGTAACATATTGGTGATTATATAATCAGTACTGTTCTCTATTCAAACTTATTTTTTCCAACCATCTGATGGCATTGGAGTTCTGAAATAAAGTCAATTGTTATTGCATTATTTGTTGTTGTAAGAAAGACTACTTGAGTTTTAAAATTGTATTTAAAATTACTAAAATATTTTGGTTCAAATTAAGACTATCTGTATAGAGAAACAACTAAAAAATGAAAGTCAAATATATAAGAGTTGAAAATATAGTGTCTTCACAGTTGATTGTATTATATCACATATATATATGTGATATATATATATATATGTTTAAAAAATTTACAGAACACCTGCTACTCAGAGAAAGCCAGAAGTTATTCTAAATGGTCATTGCAATTAACTTGGCAAAAACTGAGAACTTACATTCACAAAACAAGTACACAGCTCATGTCAGTATTTGTGGAAACTTATTCATCAGCTTCCCATATACGTTTGGGCTTGACACTTTGCATATGGCAGTGGAGAAGCTATTAATATAGGACTTTATATAAAATTTGTGCCACTGAATCTGTCACTGTGGCACACCTTGGGAAGTGTTACTATGTCATTACCTGTCAACCTAAAATAAGTTGAGAGAAGAATAATCTTTTTGATTAAGTAATCTTTGTAGAAATTTCTCAACATGAAAAGAGTATGGAAAGGGAATGCACAATTGTTTTATTACTAATTTATTATTATATGAGAAACACTATGGGAAATACTTTAGATACTTTTTTCTCACTTAACCTTTACCATGACAACAGTACAATACCAGATTTTAAAAAATTGACATGTTAAAATAGCACATACAGGTAGTAAGTGATAGAGCAGGATTCAATTTCAGAATTGTTCATTCCAATGTGTACACTCTTTCCCTCTGTACCAGTAACCTTTGCAGTAGTTCTTTGATCCCTGTAAGAAACAATAAAAATTGTACCTGTCAGTCTCTGTGTCTAATAAGTATACTCTCAGGGAAGGTGTTGAAAGGAGGCACTTTGAAGACCTCTCATCTTCATGTTTTGATAGTTGAGGAAACTGAGCCAGGAAAGATAAATGACTTATCCAACGTACTTATGTTTATTTTTGTCAATACCAAGATAAGAATGAATTTCCTGTTCTCTTTCCAGTCCTTTGATGATGAGCTTTACCAAGACCAAAAGGCCTCTAAGCGTCATATATAATTAAAGTCTTACTAGTTTATGCATAACTTTTAATAGAGATGTTTTATGCCCTTCTTTAAGTGAAATAAATGAAGGAAATGTCATAGACTACAAAATTAAATGCAGTAGGAAGTTTCTTTGGAATGATTCTTAAACACCTGGCTCTCCAAATATTCAAAAAGAGAAATCAGGCAGAAAAGCAGGAAGAAAAAGAAACAAAGGGAAAAAGAGAAGGAAGGAAGGGAAGGAAGAAAAGGAATGAAAACTGTTTTCCTCAAATCTGTATAAATTCCTAGATGTGTGGAAGCCCCACATGGTTGTGTTATACACACTGTTCCTAGAACTAACTGGCAGGAAGAGCTGGTAGGACTATTCTCAAACATTAGTTGTTTATCCCAAACTTTGTTACAGCTGCTTTCCTGACCATTTAATTTACTCACAACAATAGCAGAGGAACAAAGTGATTTTAGAAACAATTAACACTTCCATGACTAGAGTAGAAACGGTAGAAGGCAAATTTTGTTCTGTTGGAAAACACACTTGCTTATGTATTCAAACAAATCCTATGAAGATTATCCTACCAACCAATAGTCCTAGATTATTTTTTAAATATGGTTTGTGAATTTAGCATAATTGACACACCTGTAAACAAAACAAAACTCCACTAGAGAGGTTTCAAATAGCAATGGAAGATAGCTTTTAGCTTTGGCTCACTAAGATTAAACCAAGTGATTTACAAAATAACATTGCCTTTGATCTTCCTAAAACTACTTAATTGTGTCAGTATTTTGAGATTTCAAAACTCTTTAAAAACTTTAATTTGTGATATGGGGGGGGCACTTTGTAAAGTATATGATTGTGCCAATTGTTTTGAAAGAAGAGATTCCTTTGAAGCAATAAAGTATTTAATCACAAGTTATGAGTGGCCAAATAATTCCTTCTCCCCCTGAGTCACATGTTTAAGTGTGCATAGGAAGTCTTTTGTTCATTACCACATAAACTGAATAATACTAAAATTTTTGAGTCAGGTAATAAACTTTTTGGGGGCATTATGTCTCTAAACCTTTAGGATAAGATGCATACAGTATTGGGATAAGCTGACTGTATTATTTTTTAAAAGATTTTTTCGATTCACTTTTAGAGAGAGGTGAAAGGAGGGAGAAAGAGAGGGAGAGAAAAATCAATGTGTGACAGATCCCCATCTGGGGACCTGGCTTGCAACCCAGGCATGTGCCCTGACTGGGAATCAAACCAGCAACCCTTTGGTTCATAGGCCCACGCTCAGTCCACTGAGCTACACCAGCTGGGGCAGAAGTTATTTCTTATAGTGAAGAAATAGTTCTTTAGGAGCAGGTCCAGAATAAATACACTCTCCAGTAAGCTTCATCCTCTTATTATTAATGGGATGGATTTTTGAACCATCTTGAGCTGAATGAAATCAATAGCTTTTGGCAAACCACGCAAGAGAAAAATGGTAACCAAACAATCACAATGATTTACTATAAAAGCATATGCTATCAAATTGATGGGCATTTTCTGTAGGTTTCTAGAGTGATGTTTAGATCTTTAGGTTTCAGAGTCACATTGAATCAATGCATTATTAATACATCTTTACAAATATGTTTTTAATCTAAATTTCCTTAATGATATTTAGAGTAAGAATTCCTTTAAGAAGATTCTATGACTGCATCATTTAAAAAATTTATTTATTTATAGAGACATGGAAAGGGATGGAGAAAGAGAGGGAGAGAAACATCAATGTGTGGTTGCCTGTCATGCGTCCCCCTACCGGGAACCTGGCCCACAACCCAGGCATGTGACCTGACTGGGGATCCAAAAAAGGTGACCCTTTGGTTTGCAGGCTGGCACTCAATCCACTGAGCCACACCACCCAAGGCACTACATCATTTTTTAAAGCAGAAACATAGTAGGCACTCAAAAATAGTTTTTGAGTTATTTGAGTTAAAGTTTTGAAGGTAAAGACTTCTTAGAGGTTTTTTCTGAGTCAAGGTGGCTGCCTGGTTGTCATTGATAGTTTGTGTTTGCTTTCTACATACAACAATAACTGTAATCTTTTTTGGTCTTGTTTAGTTGTTTTTAATAAAATTCAGAAAAAACAGCCTGGACAAATCAGAAAATCTTATTTTTGTAAAAATACCAATCAATTACATTTGAATTTATTACCATCTAATATTTTGATTTTATGAAATTTTATGTCAATTATATGTGGATCATTGAGTACTATTTGTATTTTGACTAAATTTCCAAAAGATATAAATTTCAGCTTAAGGTGGTACCAAAATTCAGTTTATTATAAAGATATAAAGATGATAAAGCCAACCTGACAGTGTATTTATGCAGTTATAGATCATCATTTCCTTTGTTCTTAAATCTTGAGGTGGGAAAACATCAACTCCCTGGGTTATTTTTACTTTTAAGTTCAAAACAAACAGAACAAGCAGGTGTGGAAAAAATGAGCATGTCCGATCCATTTAGAGTCTTCATATTGATTCGAAACCACTTCAGCAAAACATTCTTGAGGCTTCTATTTCAGCAGGGCATTTGTTATTCAAATAAAACAACAACAATAAAATGAAAAGCTAGTAAATTAGGGAAGGTATATTATGTCCATCAAACTTAAAACATGATAGCTCTTTTATTGATGAAGATAGGTAGAATCACATGCCTTCATACCTATTCATAATGGTTTAGAGCAGCATGTCAGTTCTATTTACACTTAAGCAAAATTCATATTCCATTTCAAGGAATAATTCAGTGCTTCATTGTATAAGTTATGTTATTATAAGAGAAAAAGTATATGAATGAGTGCAAAATCACCTGTCAGTACCAACTACTAGAGTGAAATGAAGAAATACATCTATTATGCTCACATTATATATTCTTTCTAATCCATAGACTCATGCTTTCCTTGGCAAGAAATTCATAATTCAATAATAAGAAATGCAATAGACCAATATGTGTGGCAGCAACCTTTGATGTTAATGAGGAAACTGGCAGCCATATAAAGTCAGATGGATCAGAGAATATACAGTGGCAAGAAAAAGAACATTGGTTTGATATTTCTTGTCTTCTTCCATGAAAATTACAGCATACCTATAATGACATTTCAATATTAGCATTTTAATTAAAAAGTTGTACTGGAAAACATGGAAATGATACCTAAAAATACCTAAAAGTGTTTGCCTCCTTTTTGAAATGGCAGTAATGGTGATTCACCTAATCCTTAGAACTCCCTGAGAAAAAACTCACATGTCCTTAAGTGTCAGCAAGGTCTCTTACAAAAAACTTTTGATGAAGAAAGAAGAAAAGAATCTGTACTGATATTCATCATTAATTGAATAAGCTTTAATTGGGGGCTTTCTATGTGTCAGTCACTGTGCTACATGCTGATGACATGATTATGGGCAAAATAGGCATGATATTTATTTTGTATGAAGAAGAAAGTCTATCATCTGTGACAGACCTTATATAAATAATAATCAATTCCTTATCTTTGGAGGATATGATCAGTGTTAAGAGAGAAGGATAGGGTGTCATGAGAGAGTTTGATTAAACTGGTTGGTCAAATATGACTTCTTTAAGAGTAACAATTTACTTGAATCTGAAGGATCCGTGTTATTCCAATTTTTCATCAGGTTTTAAGGTTATTAGAAAAAAATTGTATTTCGGTCTCACGTCAAACAGATCCAAAGCCACTTGCAGTGCAACAGTTGTCTGATGAGTTATGTAAAACTATCTCTTCCCTATCAGAGAAAATACATTCACATACATTTAAAATGTTTACATTTTAGCCCTGACTGGTGTAGCTCACTGAGTTTGGAGTCATCCTGCGGGCCAAAAGGTTGCCAGGTCTCTGGATCAGTTCCTGGTTGGGCAAGGCTGGTGGTTGGTTTGGTTGATGTTTCTTTCCACTGGGGTGTGCTAAAGGTAACTGATCGATGCTTCTCTCAAGAATCAATGTTTCTCTCCCTATCCTGTCCCCTTTCCCTGAAGATAAGTAAATAAAATCTTTAAAAAATGTTTACATTTTAGCCCTGCTGGGGTGGCTCAGTTGTTGGAGTGTCATAATTTACACCATCAATGCCTCTCTCTCTCTCCCCCTTCCACTCTCAAAAATCAATAAATATGTCCTTGTGTGCAGATTAAAAAATATTTACATTCTAATTTATTTAATTAATTTTTCTAGTTTTTTTTAGATACAAATGGGAGGCTTAGGTTCAAAATTTCCTAAAGATATGTTCTGATGCATAATGAAGTTTGGTAGAAAAGTTAGAAGTTGTACATTGCCACAATCCATCTCAATAAAAAAGCTTTATTGGATTTGAACTTAGAATGAAGAGGAATTGAATTAAATCCATGGTAAAAAATTTTTTTAAAAAACAGAAGAGTTTATTTGGGTTGGCGCAGACTGTTAAGTGATCAGGTCAGCATATTGTTGGAATGGTGGAAGAAAATAAAAACACTGTAGAGCCCTGCTTGCTTAATATACAGAATCAAGTAAAACATTGATGGATCCAAAGCTGGCAAATGAGAAATTGATCCCTTGTTGCACAGACTGAAATTCGTCTGAGACTTTGAGCAACAAATATAACCTACTTAAGGAAAGATTTTCTAAATTAAAACTCAGAGCTGTCAGCTCATGAAAGGAAAATTTCTGAATAGGCTGTAATTGTTACTGGAACACTGAAGCAATTAAATCTTAAAAGTGAGAAAAGGCAAAGAGATGATGGCTTCCCAGGAGAATTCCATAAAACTTTAAATATCTTCTGTGCTCTAAACTGCTCAAAGAACTACCAGGATTATTAAATTTTTAAATCCTTTCCTTGTAGTGAAACTTCATAGAAAGCCATTAATAAGCCACTACTATGAACAAGACAGTTTTTCTTCTTTTGTACATTTACATATTAAGAGGACAAGTACTAGGTTCACAGAGAATTAATACCCTAGGGAAATAGAAGAAAGATGAACAAAAAGTATCATCAACATTGTATAGTTTTGTCAATCATCAAATCCTTTTCTTGTGTTGTAAACTTTTAACGGAGTTCAAAACAATAAAAATAAAACCACTTTCAACTTGATCTTAACATACATTTAAAAAATGAAAACTCTTACATATGTACTTTCATTTAGTTTTTCTCCTGTAACTTCTATTACAGTCCATCCTTGTGGACTTTCTTAGTCAAAGAAAAACATTGTTTCCAGAGTTTCTAATCTTATTTTCCACATCCAAATGGTACAGGTAAATGCTACACACACTTCATTTTATAATTTTCAGTAGCACACATAAAACTTCCTTTTTTCTTTCTGCAAATACTTATTGGTTACTCAGTAATTTTTAAAAAATCCTTACCTGAGGATATGCTTATTGATTTTGGAGGGAGGGAGGGAGGGGGGGAGAGAGAGAGAGAGAGAGAGAGAGAGAGAAACATTCATCTGTCGCCTCCCACATGTACCACAACTGGGGATCAAACTTGCAACATTTTGGTGTAAAGGACCATGCTGCAACAAACCAAGCTACCTGGCCAGGGCACTAGTAAATTTGAAGCATCATCTCATTAGGTGCTACTGATTAGGTATAGATTTTATTTCCAAGCCAGGGTGAAAAGAAGAATGGTAAAGCAAATCCAGGTACAGCAAAGAAGTCATTATATTGCAAAGATGACCTGAGTGTTGTAGTTAACAAGACTCACCAGTGAATCAAATGTTTTTAGAGAAAAGGTATACTTTTATTTATTCTAGTATGCTTAGGACATGGTCTTACTTGAAGTCAGGGAGAGGAACCAATATTGGCTTGGCCAAAAAGTTTGTTTTTTTCCGTAAGATGGCTCTATTAAGCACATAGTTTTCTAACTTCATTCAGAACAACAATTTTGTTAGATTGTATTCAGACAACTGATCATATCAGCGTGCATTTAAAAAAAATCGAAATTGGTTAATTTTTGTGTAGCCATTTTAAATATTGAAGGTGGAAGAAAATAAGCAACGTATTCAGCATATTATATTTTATTATTTCAAGAAACGTAAAAACACAACTGAAATGCAAAAAAAAAAAAGAAAGAAAGAAAGAAAGATTTGTGCAGTGTATAGAAAAGGTTCTGTGACTGGTCAAACATGTCAAAAGTAGCTTGCCAAGTTGTGTGCTGGAGATTTCTTGCTGGAGGAAACTCCATGGTCAAGCAGGCCGGCTAAAGCTGATGGTGATCTACTTGAGTCATTAATTGAGAACAATCAATGTTTTATCATGTGGGAGATAGCCTACATACTCAAAAATACCCAAATAAATAAAGTTATTGGTGAAAATGAAAAATGTCTTTTATTTTATGGAAAAAAAAGATATGACTTTTTTTGCCAACATAATACCTATATAACCTTGTTCAGTGCTATATAAAACAGGCTCATTAATATGACTTTGAAGAACTGACCCCTATGTTAAAGGCAGGTTACTTGAACAAAACTGTTTTCTTAGTGATGTTCATTTGTTTCCTAGTGTGAACATATGATTCCCGCTTTTAATGAATAAAATATCTTAAATCAAATCTTAAAATATAATTAAATGGTAATATGACATTAAGCTTCACCACAACTCATCATTATTATTATTGTGGTGCATTTATATGGCACTTTATATTTGCCATGTGTAAGGTAAAGACCTCATTAACTCTCCTACTGAGTGTGGGGAGTCAGGATGAACACATAACTCTATTGTTCAATTAACCAACTGAAAAACTTACAAATCCTGATAAGAATTACTTTTTCACTGTAGCTACTGTTTGCATACCACTAGTGGTTCCCAGATAGTGTTTCTTACTGAATGGAATTTAATTTTTTTTAGCTAAATACAAATTTATTTTTAAAGTACATTTTATTGATTATGCTATTACAGTTGTCCCATTTTTTTCTCCCCTTAATTCCCCTCTGCCCCTTAGTTCATGTCCATGGGTCGTACATATAAATTCTTTGGCTTTTACCTTTCCTATACTATTCTTAACCTCCATCTGTCTATTTTGTACCTATCATTTATGTTTCTTATTCCCTGTACCTTTTCCCCCATTCTGCCCCCTCCCCCTCCCCACTGATAACCCTCCACGTGATCTCCATTTCTGTGACTCTGTTCCTGTTCTAGTTGTTTGCTTAGTTTGTTTTGGTTTTCTTTTTTTAGGTTCACTTGTTGGTAGTTCCGAGTGTTGTCATTTTAATGTCCATAGTTTTGATCTTCTTTTCCTTAGATAAGGCCCTTTAACATTTCATATAATAAGGACTTGGTGATGATGAACTCCTTTAACTTTACCTTGTCTGGAAAGAACCTTATCTGCCCTTCCATTCTAAATGATAGCTTTGTTAGATAGAGTAATGTTGGATGTAGGTGATTGTCTTTCATGACTTTGAATACTTCTTTCCAGCCCCTTCTGCCCTATAAGGTTTCTTTTGAGGAATCAGCTGACAGTCTTATGGGAACTCCTCTTTAGATAACTGTCTCCTTTTCTCTTGCTGCTTTTAAGATTCTCTCCTTATCTTTAATCTTGGGCAATGTAAATATGATGTACCTTGGTGTGTGTTTCCTTGGGTCCAAATTCTTTGGGACTCTGAGCTCCCTGGACTTCCCAGAAGCCTGTTTCCTTTGCCAGATTGGGGAATTTCTCCTTCATTATTTTTTCAAATAAGTTTTCAATGTCTTGCTCTTCCTCTTCTTCTCCTGGCACCCCTGTGATTCGGATGTTGGAACATTTAAAGTTGTCCTGGAGGTTCCTAAGCTCCTCCTCATTGTTTTGAATTCTTGTTTCTTGATTCTGTTCTGGTTGAATGTTTATTTCTTTGTTCTGCTCCAAATAGTTGATTTGAGCCCTGGTTTACTTCCCTTCACTGTTGGTTCCCTGTATATTTTTCTTTGTTTCACTTTGCATAACCTTTACTTTTTCCTCCATTTTGTAACCATACTCAACCATTTCTGTGAGCGTCCTGATTACCAGTGTTTTCAACTCTGCATCTGATATGTTGACTATCTCTTCATCACTTAGTTGTATTTTTTCTGGAGTTTTGATCTGTTCTTTCATTTGAACCATTTTTCTTTGTCTTTGTCACTTCTGTTATGTTGTAAGGGGTAGAACCTTAGGCATTCACCAGGGCAGGGCAACCCATGTCACTGCGTAGAGGCACTGTTAGTCTGGATGAATGTTTCTACTTTAACTCCTTGGTTATTGGATTTCCATACAGTTCGATTTTCTGGCAGTTCTGGTTGTTTTTTCTTTTTAATTTTGTTGTTGTTCTTCTTTTGGTTGTGTGAGGAGGCAAAGTGTTTCTACCTATTCCTCCATCTTGGCTGGAAGTCTCTGAACATAGCAATTTCTTTTCCTGTAAAATGAATTGTGGAATTTTAGTTGGTTACAACTAATTATCACAGGACCTGGCACATAGTGTGTGGTCATTTAATGTTTGTGAATTTTGTTAACACTGTGCCTGCATTTTTTAAAAATTAGGGCCTTATAACTCAGAGATATTATTTATAAAATATGAAAATAAGACTCTTTGTGACAGTTTTTTAAATGTAACAGTAGAAGTAGCAACACTGCCTATGATTTACTACTTAAAAAACAAAGTTCATCCTGATGCATGCAATGTATTTTTGTTAAACCAGTGCATAATGAAATCAGCATCATATGCAGTTTGGAAAAGTAAAGGATTATTTTAATACCATTTCTGTGCTATTGTTACTGAGCAGACCAAGGCAATCAACAGTCCACGTGTTGCCTTGTTGAAAGACCCAACAATTAATGCTGGAAGAAGCAGGTCGTAATTTACAGCATTCCAACTTTAGGGGGAGCAGAGAGCATTCATGCCCTGAGCCTAGTTTTCCCAAAAGACCCAACACATCCCTTGTTCCCCACCAGGCTACTAGCCAATAATATCCCCCAAAGTTTCCCGTGTTCTTATCTGGTCTTAATCTAGCTCTGCTTATAGTTATCTAGTCTCTTTGGAAGGGACCAAAGTTGTCATCCTCACACAGCAGTTCTCTCATTCAGGATCTGGGGTACATGGTCATCAGCCTCCATATAACAGTTGAGAAAGACCCAAGTCCCGAGAGTCCAAGTAAAATCCAGGTGTAGCAGTACAGGATCTTGCAAGGAAGTCCTCTGCAGCTCCTGGGTCAGCTAGAGCAGGCTCGATGACAGCAGCAGCATCTCCTTTCTTATTAGTCCAATCCACATAGGCTATAAACTATAGCCCTTCTTCACTATAAACTACATAGCTGCTTACTTAATTCTGCTTTCCAGGCTGCATGGCAAAAATCCCTTATTAAAGACAGCATGCCTCCTCCCTCACTACTGCTACTCGCATGGCCAAGAGCACAAATGGCTGCCATGCCTAATTTGAATTCTCACCCTGCTCCTCCTTTGAAACCCCATTTCTGACTCCTCCTGCGGTGGGATACATCTGCCTGTACTCTGTATCTTCTGCTTTTCTCTGGCTGCCATTGTGAGTCTAGGCAGGCGTGGCCTTGTGATTCAGAGTGAACCACCTCCTAGTTCTCATCCAGGGGCAGCAAGCCCCCAGCTACATCACATGTTAAAGTCACGCCCATCTCTCTAGCCCCAGGAGCAGCAGGCACAGCTATTTAGCATAACTATGAAGCTAGCCATGTTGCCATAGATAAATAAAACTCTCCCAATCCTCCACTTGCCCTATCCCCCAAGCCAAGGCTGTGGAGGTTTTGGGGACTTTTCTCTGACCCCTGCTCTACCTCTGTTACACAGTCTTGAACTATTGAGTCCCTGAAATGAGAGAAAAGAATAATTACTCTCTAATGGACACATGTTTCTGTGTGATTATTTAATACTGCCATGACCTTGATTTAGATAACTGCAGATCTATCTTACTTTTTCAGGCTTCTGTCTTTTAGTTCTTTTCTTGAGGTATTTGAAGTACTTTTTTTTGCCAGAAATATGGTCCTTCAAAGAGAGACTTGTTGGAGACAGGCTGGGTTTTCTTCAAGTTTATTCACAATTTAATGGAAGGTTTCTGGACAGGAGAACAGCCTGGTATTTGTTTGGCAAAAATTCAGTATGTCTTCAACTGAGGTTTCTTTCATTAAAACAAAATAAAACAAAACAGATTAATACTCTCATTAACCTATTTCCCAGCATTTGTGAGACAAAGATGTTACACCAACCTCAGTGCCAATTTACACTGAGCACATTTTATTTATAAATTTGCTGAGTCAAGAGAGTGTTTTGATGAGAAATGAATACATTTAACCAATGCAAATCTTCATTATATTTAGTCACTGATATAGAAAATTATGCCTAGTCATGCATGACGGAACCAATTTTGAGTTTTTAGCTATTAGAGAATTCATACCAAATGTAAATTCAGTAATATTCATAATGCACATGTAGCAGTCAGAAAACCATATTTACAGTCACCTTCTTTTAAATTGATCACATTGGGGTACTGCAAGGGTTTTAATACCTTTACCAAATAAGAGTTATACCCTGTATTTAGTGAATCACCAGAATTACACCTCCATGAATTGTTTAGATGGGTAAGCTCAAGTTGTTGTAAGCTGTTGTTAAGTGCACAAGATGGTACTGATGAAAAGACATTGATGAATTGGTATTGGAAATGCAGTTTACCCAAGGACCACTTTTATCAAAATGCAATATCATAACATCCCATGGAAAGAAAGTCATCGAAGAAGAAAGATGCCCATATAATTTTATACTATCTAGAAAGATAATTTTTTCTAGAGAGAATACATCATCCTCATCATTTTAGGAAATGGTTAAAATAATGTTTTGTGTTTTTCTTGTTGCTGTTTTTTTCTAACAACTGAACTGGTAACACATTAAAGTGCTAAAAATAAATACTGGATTGGGTATAAAATAACGAAGTCTTCTATCTTTGAGGAAACTTAAAGTCTTAATGCTGTATAAACTCAGAACATACCTAATAACTTCTTTTGAAAAACTTTCAAACATACACAGTAGTAGAGACAATAGTAGAATGATTCTCCATATAATCACCCAACTTTTATTATTATTAAGTTTTTGCATTGTTTGGCTCATCTGTCCCTTTCTCTTTCTCTTCTACTCTCTTTGTTGAATTACTTTAAATCATTTTGCTGTACTTTAGGATACATTTTAAAATTGTGAGTATGGTCTGTTAACCTAAAAATAAAAAACCAAAGTGAGAGGCAACAAGAGTTTAAGATCAATAAATGTTTGGGAAGTACTGATTAAGATGGGAACTCAAATAGTGTTCCAATTATAAGGTGAAGGCAAAAGAAGGGAAACAGTTACAGGAACAGAAGGAAATAATTTCTATTGGTGCTAATAAGCTGTTATTCTTTAGATAATATACATGGTGGTACTAATTCTAAGGAATGTTCATAGTCATCAGTACTTGTGGTCAAGAGGTCTATTTTCCTGTTAGCTTTATAAACAGATATTTGGAATACTGTCATTTCGCTCAGTCCAAAGGTTATTTTTCTCAATTCAAACAGTCCAAAGGTTTAAGGGATAAGACATGCAAGGCAGTTCCTCTGGAATGCTGTCCTAGTTTTATTTTATAATGGTTCCACTTACACTTTTAATTTTTTGAGGTATCTCCATACTGCTTTCCATGGTGGCTTCATCAATCTGCGTTCCCACCAACAGTGCACAAGGATATGATTTCACTCATATGTAGAAATAATGAACAAAATAAAATAACAAATGAAACACAAAAAGACTCATATATACCAGACTGACAGCTTTCAAATGGAAGAGCTTGTGGGGTTAGGTGAAAAGGTGAAGGGATTAAGAAAAAAAAATCTCATAGTTACAGACAACAGTATGGTGATTACCAGAGGGAAAGGGGATTGGGGAGGAAGAAGAAGGTATGGGGGGATAATTGATGATGGAAGGAGATTTGACTTGGGGTGGTGGACACACAATATAATATACAGATGATGCATTAATTATAGAATTATACACCTGAAACCTACATAATTTAACCAGTGTCATCCCAACAAATTCAATAAAACGTAAGTAAAATGACTTATGTCAACTTTTCACAATTCTTACATAACCATGATGCAATTACCACACCTAACAATTTTAAAAATAATTTCTTGACACCATCTAATATGCCAGTCCAAATTTTCTCAATTGTTTCAGAAATACCTTTTTATTTTTACTTTTGAAATTTACTTTAACTTTAGATGAAACTGTGGAATAACATGTTTGATACTTTATCAAAATTGCCTATAGTTGGTCTATAGTATAGTAGGAGTCTATGTGATAGAAAACTGTATTTCTACTGCACACAAGTGGGTGGAAGAATGATGATTGCCTATATGTAGAATGATCTTCAGTGATATGTAAAAACAGGTATGGTTGTTATGCAGTATCTGTTATTTCACAAATGGTTTATTTTACTCAACTTTGCAGTGATCAGTATTTTGTAGAGTTTTAATATCAGGTAACTTAATTTTCCTGCTTCAAAACTGTGAATAAAAATATTCAACCACTAAAAAAAGAGGAGCTTTGAATCATCATGAAATGATTTCAATTTATGAAATGATGATGCTTTGAAGGATGATAATAATAAAATCTGTACATTCTTAGAAACTTTCTTTTCATTCGTCACCCCCAATACACACAAACACACACATGTATACACACACTTTAAAATCATATGCAAAAGGATTTCAGTATTTATATTGGTTTGAACTTCTTGACAGATTTTATTTTGTAAATTGAGTTGTACAGGAGGTACTCTGGGAGGGTAATTATGAGGATTCTTCCCGCATCTAGATAGAAATAAAAGTGAAAATGTATTATGTATCATTCGTGGTCTGATATTTTAGCTTTACTCTCCTTGAAAGGAGTTATAAAATAGGCAGATATGTTTTTCTATATATTGAAACCATCTGATGTGAAGTTCATAGAACTAGTGCAAGAAACAGTATTTTCGAAGACCTCAAACTGAAGTACTATTTTTCCCCATAAATTTTTTAAAAAGGAAGAGAAGTATACAAAGCAGAGAACAGGTTTTAGTTGAGCATTAAACCACTAAAGCAAAAATAAAGCTTTAAATATTTGCACAACTGGTCATTACTCCTTATACTTCTCTTTTTCTGTAAAATATCCTAGGCATAATTTTTTTTTAAATCAAAAATTACAATTAAATAATTTTGTTTTAATTTTTTTTGCGTCTATATAATCTCCTAACTTTGACAAAGAGACATGTATTTAGGATTCAGTTAAGTAACTAGAGCACATAAGACAGGAAACATGTATTAATTTGCAGGATATGCAGGTTTCATTATGCAAATAGTCACATTCGAAATCACTTTCACACTCTTAAAATCAATAGGCTTTCTTAGATGAATGTTCTGTCTTACATTTAATTTATAATAACATGAAATAGAATCTAGTTATAACCAAACAACTATTTAGAAGAATTTTATTTGTAAAATAGCATAAAATAAAGCCAAATATTTATGAAAATACCCAATTCATAGCATTTCAGAGCCAGAAGGATAGAGATCCTCTATCACAACCCCATCCTGTCATGGGTAAAAAAAACTGAGGCCTAAATTGGTTCCATGTCTTATCCTAAGTCACACATCAACTGAGTGATAAAGTCAGGACTAGAACCCATGTCTCTTACCACCCAGCTTAGTGTCCTTTATGCTATACTACACATATTTAACATCTAGACTACTGAATGATACTAGAAAGAATTACATATTATATAAATTATTAATTATGAGATTAATATTGATTTGACTCATTTTTATCTGTGATATATTTTAATTTAATATTATTTATCAGTTACATATAAATATTGCTGAGTTTTAGTGACATAGATACATTATTTAGTAATGAGTTATAAAACAAAAGTAGGAGTAGTTTTTTTTTAAGATGGGACAGAAGAACCAGGAATAGACTGAGTCTTTCACTCCAAAGTGTATATTTGTTGGTTTCTCTTCCCTTTATATAGGTAATTCTGAAGTTGTGAAATGAAGAGCTGTTGAAACAATGAGGAGTTAAGAGTTCATTCGGATGTCCAGATGTATCCAAGTATCCAGTTATTTGGTCCTAAATACGTCTGGGCAACTGATTGAACTTTTCGCTTCTCATGACTCGACTGGAACCCTCTATAGCCTGCTGTTATAAAACCAAACGTTTGTGACCTCTTGACCTAATGAGATGGGAAGTGTAAATTGCTTATGGGGAAGGATAAACCAATGTAAATATTAGAACACATTTTAATCTGTAGCTAAATTGAATTTTAAGTATCTTAGCAAAAGACGAAGTGGGTTTTCCCCCTAGTTTACAAAATGTAAGTCAATGTAACAGAATTTTGAACTGTTTCTTTCAGTGACATATGTTATGTGCTTAACTCACCAGTGTAAAAGAAATATATTTTTTATTGTGATTGAGAATAACAAAAAATGCTGGCAAATATTATTAGTATATTATAATATTTTTAAACTGTGAACCTCAATCTATGGCTACATACATAGGTCCATCTAAACTATTTCCCCCAGTCACTCTTTATTCCATATACCATTTCATTTTATTTATAGCAATTTTTTCAAAATGTAATTATTTTATTTTTGTTTACTTATTTATTTTTTATTGTTATTCTATTACAGTTGTCCCAATTTTCCCCCTTTGTCCTCCTCCGCCCAGCCCAGCCCACCCCATAGTCAATCTCCACACTGTTGTCCATGTCCATGGGTCATTCATACATGTCCCTTGACTTGTCCCTTCCCCTTCTTTCCACCCTTATCCACCTCCCTGCTCCCCTCTGGCTGCTGTCAGTCTGTTCCATGTTTCCATGCCTCTGGTTCTATTTTACTTATTAGTTTATTTTGTTCATTAGATTTCCCTTATAAATGAGATCATATGGTATTTGTCTTTCACTGACCAGCTTATTTCACTTAACATGATCTCCAATTGCAACCATGCTGTCACAAAAGGTTAGAATTCCTTCTTCCTTTCTGCTGTGTAGTATTCCATTTTGTAAATGTATCACAGTTTTTTGATCCACTCACTTACTGATGGGCACTTAGGCTGTTTCCAGCACTTGGTTATTATAAATAATCCTGCTATGAACATTGGTGTGTATAGGTTATTTTGAATTGGTGTTTCAGGATTCTTAGGGTAAAATCCCTGCAGTGGATTCACTGGGTCAAAAGGCAGTTCCATTTTTAGTTTTATGAGGAAATTCCAAACTGTTTTCCACAGTGGCTACACCACTCCGCATTCCCACCAACAGTGCACTACGGTTCCCTTTTCTCCACATCCTCACCAGCACTTGTTGTTTGTTGATTTATTAATAATGGCCATTCTGACGGGTGAGAAGTGGTATCTCATTATGGTTTCAACTTTCATCTCTCTAGTGGATAGTGATGCTGAGCATCCTTTCATATGTCTCTGAGCCCTCTGTTTGTCCTCCTTGGAGAAGTGTCCTTTTAGATTCTTTGCCCATTTTTTAATTGGATTGTTTGTCTTCCTGATGTTGAGTCATATAAGTTCTTTATATATTTTGGGCATCAAACCCTTGTCTGATGTATCATTGGCAGATATGTTTTCCCATACAACTTGTTCCCTTTTCATTTTGATGATGGTTTCTTTAGCCATGCAGCTTTTTAATTTGATGTAGCCCCGTTTGCTTATTTTTTCTTTTATTTCCCTTGCAGTAGGAGATATATTGGCAAATCCATGTCTCTATAGTCAATTAAGGTTTGACAAAGGGGGCATGAGAATACCATGCAATAAAAAAGAGCCTGTTCAATAAATGCTATTGGGAGAACTGGACAAGTACATGCAAAAAATGAAACTTGACCACCAACTTACACCATATACCAGAATAAACTCAAAATAGATAAAAAGCTTAAACATAAGCCATGACACCATTAAAGTCCTAGAGTAGAACATAAGCAGGGAAATTTCAGATCTTTGTAGTAATTCTTACTATCTGAAATTATCCTACTTATTTGTTTAAATGTTATTGTCTGTACCTCTTGCTAGAATGTAAGCTCCATGAGAGCAGAGGCCTTGTCTATATGTCTCACATTCAGCAGAGTGCCTAACACACAACAAGCAAGCAATAAATATTTGAATACATGAAAGTGCTATTATAGTATTCAAAGTTTTCAGCCTTGTGAATCAGTAGGAGTTGGTCTCCAACACAGACATATACCATATGGTTTGTTCCATGATCTCTGCTGTTTAAAAGCCTTCAGTTTACTCTGCTATGGGGATGCTTATGCTAAGATAATTCAGAGACAGTTCTTCTACCACCTATGAAGAAAGCAGCCTCAAATTTCAGGACACTGTTCCCACTTAAACAGATTCTCTCCATGTCTGTTATTACCATCATGGAATGATATGGGTACTTCTTTTAACTCTATCAATTTTGAAGCTGTTTTGTTTTTGAAGTATTTTAGGAAAATGGAGTAGGTCTTGCGGTGAAAAACTTAGGATTTTATATACTGTAGATTTCACGAATTAAGAATCTTGTTTAAGTCTCTCTAAATTTAACAGTCATTACTCATGAAATATGTAAAACATGAACAGAAACACTTAGTAAATACAAATAAAGAGAAGACTTTTTTTTCATTTTAATTCCAAGTAAAAGAGAAATAGTAAAAATTTTTTAAATAACTACATACCTTATCTTGAGGCATTGGGGGAAGAAAATGACAGCAATAGCACTAATAGAACTGCATTCCAAGAGAATAATCACCTTTTTACCAGATGTAATGAAATTCCCAGGAGGCCCTGGCTGGGTATCTCAGGAGGTTAGAATGTCATCCCAATATGCCAATGTTGTGAGTTCAATCCTTGATCAGGACACATGCAAGAATCAACCAATGAATGCATAAATAAGTAGAGCATCAAATCAATGACTCTCTGTCTCTCTCTCTCTCCTCTTTCATTCTTCATTCCTCTCTCTCTCTCTCTCTCAAATCAATGAAAAGAAAAAAAGAAATGCCCAAGAGAGACCCAGAGTCTCCTCCAGTTAATGTCCCCTGACTTTCACTTTAAAAAATGTATCAGTTTGGAGAAGAAATTATAAAGTCACCCAACACACATAGTTGCATTTTCAGAACCATTAGATTTCTTCATGGCACACTATGAGGAAGCAACCAGTTCTATATCTGAAGCTCTGCATTCCCAAACAGGGCAAAGAAAGACGCACTAAGTATGCTGCTAGGATTATATTATCCTGTAATATAGGTACTTGACTTAGTATTAATTATTCCAATTAAAGCCTCTTATCTTGAAGCTTTTTTTCCTAATATAAAATAACATTTTCTGGCAGAACAGATTGCTAAACAGGGAAAGGTTATGAAATTGCTTCTGAAGGAATTTTTTTTAAAGCACATCAATTATCAAATGTGTGAAGTGCGTTAAATATAGACCCATGTGAAGGCAAAGGACTGGATTATTTGATCACTCATAATTTTTCAGCCCTAGGAGTTCTGTGAATTCATAATTGTAGAATAAATTAGGACTTGAAACTTGAAGATAGAAGGCTTGAATTTATTTAACTTCATAGAATAAATTTCTAAATGAGCTTTACATGCTTTCAGATCCTGTGTTGACTGATACAAAAGCAGTCTTTAATTGCATTGATTATAATAAATGGGTAACTTAGTACCTTTCTTTTAAAATCATAGGGAGTTATTATTTGATTTACTGATAATTAGAAAAAGTTAATTTTTAGTATGACAATTGTTTGTTTTATTAGAAAATTATTATAATACGTTTGAAGTTGAAAGAAAATTTTCTCACAATATTCATTAGTCTAAGGATAACATTTGAATTATAAATTCCCCCTAAAACGTTATAAATCTGTGCCACATTAACATCGTCTTCTCAGGACTAATCTGAACATTAACATCATCTTCTCAGGACTAATCTGAACATTTGTGATTAATTCACTCTTGATTGAGCCATCTGCTAAAAAATCAGTGGCTATAGTAACCAGAGGGATGATTTTTGATTTATGAGTCTATAATTTCTGAACAGTGAAAGCTGACAAAATTAAACCTCTACATATATTATCATTTATTCAATTATTAAATTCTTTATTATAAAAAGTCAGACAAGAATGATGTCAGTTAACTCTCTATTCTATGATTTTTAAAAACATTCAGTGTCAGGTTTATTCTCTTCAGTATGAAAGAAATTAATCTGTGGCATCACTATGATGAGCTCATATAATTTCCAAAAATCAAATGTAAGCTATGTCTTTTTATAGGTTAATGTATAATCCCCAAATTTTGTAAAAATGTGAAGGGATTAAGCTAAGAAAAAACTCATAGACACAGACAACAGTGTGATGATTACCAGAGGGAAAGCGGCATGGGGGAACTAAAAGAGGGTAAAGGGGGGATAAATGGTGATGGAAGGAGACCTGACTTGGGGCGGTGAACACACAATACAATATACAGGTGATGTGTTGTATTATAGAATTGTACAAATATCAAGTAGAAATGCTGGCATTTTCTTCTTAGTCTCATCAATGTCATCTTTGGCCAGGTCTGGGAAAGAAAGAATAAGAAACTCTTTGAGGACAGAAAATGTGATTGAAATATGACCAATCTTCCTTCAGTGTCAAAGGGTGGAAAAGGTAATGGTAAAAATGAATTATAAATGGTTAGTTTAAAAAGATACAAGAAAATGTCCAGGTTTTCAAAAAAGTTATAGACTTCTATCATCTCCAAGCACAATTTGGACAAAACCACAGCTCCTTCTTCATTCTTAAATAAGATCTTTTGTCTTCACATCTTAAATCCCCTCAAGCCTCTCCTTTTTCTTCTCTTTAATCAACCAATTACTTTGTACCCATCACTTGGCTAAGAAATGTGGGCATTATGTGGGAAGTATGTATATCTCCTTCACTCAAAAATTTGTCTTTAGTGCAGATTTATTACACATATGCTTCTGGGGCATTAGATAAAACCCTTCAAACGTTTCCCTTTTCCTTCCCAACCACCTCCCCTCATCTGCCAAGTCCTCTTTTCTCCCCCTTTATCCAATTACATTCTAGATTCATTCTACATTATTTTGTTGAATTGTGCTAAGATCACCAGCCATCTCCTTTTAGACGAATAGCATAATATGAGCTCGGTTCCTTCTCAAAACACTCTCCTTCGATACTTTTCCTTTTACCTGTTCTTTCCCTTTTGTTTGCTGCTCCCCTCCTGATTTTTTTCTTCCTCTAATTTCATATTTACTCTGTACTTGCTTAACAGTTGATTCTTAAACCTCATCCCCAACTGTGACTTTACGGGAGTCCAAGTTAAGATTTTTTTCCCCTTATTGTTATTATTTATGCTTTTGCCTTTATCTCTCAATAGATAATATAGATGCTCTTTCATAAACTGAATTTAATATGTGTAAAACTGAATAGATGTGCAAAACTTATTTCCCATTCTCACCCTTATAGTTTCCACAAATGAATTTAGTAGAAAGTATCCTATAGACCACGAGGATGGCCACATATTTCTCGCCACTTGGTTGGCAAGTTGACATGGAAAACTAAGTATCCTTTAGAGAGAGCATAGCACTGGTCTTACACATGAGTCATCATATTATCATCCAAAAGGTATAGCTTAAACTCATTCCCATGCAAATCGTTTAAAAGAACACTATGAGAATTCAAAATAAAAAAACTGCGTACTAAAGAAATCTTAGAATTCATCACAGCCATTTTTAAATTTAGAGCAAAACAAGAATCACTCCAATTAGCTGTGAAATGAAGAAATTCCCAAGTCTAACCTGAGGACATGTTAGAAGAGTCCAAAACAGCTTTTTCTCTATTTAATTCATGCCAACCTTGTAGATATCATGCCAGTACCCTTGTGCCACGTTTAGTAGTACCCTATTGTATGGCCTCAATGAAACATCTAAATTATCTGTGATTAACATGTTATGTTGAATAAATAATATTAAAAATATTTTCTAGCTATCAAGAAAATTTCATGCCAGCCTTTCTTCCCCAAGGTGTTTTTCCTTTTTATTTCATTGTTTTCAACTCTAAGTTGATTACCGATAATAACATTTAAGTATTTCTGTAGGTGATACTTATTCTGATAGTTTGAAATTTATTTTTGAAAACACACTAGATATCTTATTTTGGTCAATTGTTTGCAAATGTTCACACTATATTTGATGATATATGCTTTATGACACATGACATATATTGACATATAAACATTGATTCATAAACATTGATTAAATATAATACTTGGGGTGTGAGTTTTGATTAATTAAAATTTCATATTAATTGAGGTTACTCTGCAATATTTTGTGTAAAATTGTACTATTGAGAACTATATTAAAACTAACATTTGTCCCCCTTTTTACCTTAGCAAATGTAGTTACTGTTATTGATGCCTGAAGATCTTACAGTGCTTTAGAGAGAACATGAAAAGGTTTGTAACTTATGTTGCAGAAAGAAATAAGAGATTGATCTAAATATGTACTGATTCTAAACTTATTTCAGTGTTGCTTTAATTTGTGATTTTCTCTTCATTCTTGAGACAGCTGATTGATTTCAGGTTAATCAATCTTTTTCTCTACACAGTACAGAGAATTATTATATATATATGTGTGTGTATATATGCACACATATAAATATGTGCATATATTCTTATAACATTCTTATATTGTTATATGATCATAATTTCTATGAGAATCATATCAATTCTCATTAAAAATTAATTACTCTATTATCCCATGTGATTTTTTCTTTATTTTATTAAGGTACAATTCTTCCCAAATTTGAATACTTTAATTCATAGGTATTCTTTTTATGTTAGTACAACCATGAGAATTCCATTATGAAAAATTGGTAGAGTTGGAGAGGTATGCACATCAGAGCATTTCATTAGTGATCTAGTTATATAATTTTGTTCCTCTTATTTATTTTATCCAAGGTTTTAAGAGGTTTTACATTCCTTCCTTTTTTTGCAGAGTTACAGAACATTTTCCATTGCAAAATATCATCAGAGATCTGGCCTTTTGGTGAAACATGTAATGTAACATTACTTACATAATTTATATAACTTATGCCTGTCTAGCATATTATATCTCTAAACTTATCACCAGTCCTTGTCAATTTCTATCAGGTTTAGTTAACTTTAAAAGGGTATAGATTTTAACAGAAAAGAAAATACCATTTTGCTTTCAAGTTATTTTAGTTAATATATTGGAGATGTATTGATGTAATATAGTACTTTCATGGATCTTACTCGGCTCTTCTCAATTAATGAAATTGGAACTTTGAAAATATATGTTTGTTGTTTAAGTTTTCTGTTTATATTTCTCAAGAAAACATACATGTGAAAAATGATGACACAGTTGATTAATTTTTAATGGAATATATTACTTTGAGTAATAATAATGGGGTTCAACCATGGTGGAGATTATGGATAATACATTGTTTATAAGATGATTATCATATTGAACAATGGCAAAAACAATTTCAATTGATTTGTTATAATCTATTATAATGTAGCATAATTTACTTTGAAACTTTTAAATTATATTCCTCTTTGGATACTTGATAAATAAAAGTCAAAAACAATTTTTACATTTTATTATTAAAAGCAAAAGTATTTGGATATTGACTGAAGGCTAAGAAGAAAAATAAGACCATTTTTTCTCCCTTTACCATTTTTTCTGTCACTTATTTCCAGACATCCTAGAAAGAAAGGATTTATGTGTTCTCCAGTAGAATTTTATGGGATATTAATGGTCAGCCTAATGTTACTCTGTCTCTCTCACAGAATATTTAGGGTTTCTGGAAACCAGAGGCCATGTTTTATGTATTACTATAGTTAAGGGGATGATTTTGGGATAGGTTTTTTTATAGACAGAACTGATAGAACTTACAAGTGAAAGTTGAGAGATAAGAAGAGAGAATAAATTGAATGTGTAGCTTGAGTGATTGGAATAATATTGCCACTAAATGAGATTGGAAATATAGGCAGGTTCATATTTTTCTAGTAAAATTTTATTTTTAAAGTTTTACAATGAACTAGAAAACATTTTAAAAGAATGTTTTTTCATAAAAATATAAATAAAAGGTTACCAACAGTTGTTTATTGTAGTTCTTTAAAATTTCCAAATTAGACAAAATGGTTATTTCATGTTATTCCATGTGATCAAGCCATTAAGTTCCCTCTCCTCCCCCCCCCCACACTTTTCTCGTTGACAATATCACAACCCTGATTCTTGTAATAGCTTCTGATCCCAGAAACAAATACAGTTGGATGTTTGGTGTGGGAAGAGAGTACAATCAAAATCCAAAAGTAGGAAAACAAGATGGAGAACAGAGAAGTTTATCCATTCTGTTCCCAGTTAGGAATCACTAAAGAGAAAAACCAAAGGGTCTCTATGTTCATCACTAGAACTCACTACTGAGTATTTTTTCAGTGTCAATATAAAGGTTAGGAGTGACACCTTTCACTCTGTACGATGTTATTTCCACAAGGAGTGTAGCAGAGATTCTCAGCACATTTGCATATGGTCTACTCTTGGCCAACATTTTAGCATACTGAATATAGTGCATGCTAAGTGGTAAATAATCTGCTACATAAATATTTGGTGGGGTTTTGCAATGAAACAAATGAATCCTTGAAAAATAGCCTACATAGATTGAAGGTATTCACTCTAAAATTCTTTAATAAGTTATTTAGAGGCTTGTCATATTTCCTTCCTAGTACCTTTGAAGATACATTGTCACCTCTTAATAAATGAAACTAAAAATTTTTGTTTCAGTCATCTAGTGCAACTGACCTTTTGTTTTCAATTTTCAACATTTATTCCATGCGTCCTGACTGTAAAATGCTATCTGTTGGATACTAATTAGTTGATACATGAGGGGTTTTGCTATATTTAATATAGTAAACATGACAAACTCTTTTATTTTGGTATAAACCTTTTTGGTATAAGCCATTCCGAGAATATTATTGGTTAAAAGTATAAATAAAGCTATCTATGTAAATGCAGATGGCTTCACTTTGAAGAAAAAAAGTTAAAAATGTTGTAGAAAATATGTTCACTTTATTAAAATACTTAAAACTTGCTTTAGTTTTCCATATTTCTATACGATGAAAACTTTTTAGTGCTATTGAATTATTAGATCAGAAACTTTCCCTAATGTTTTTCAAGTTAAAGAAACACATAATCTTAATTTCTTTCTCAAAATACTGTTTTGAAGTTCTCTGTCCTCTAACAGGAGAAGATTAAGTAGAAGCCCCATGTAAATAAAGTATATACAAGAAATTTTAGAAAAACCATGATGGTTGTATATTGGTAAATAATGAAAAATTTGTTGTCTTTGCCTTTTTATCACTTATTTTACATAATGTTCTTACCTGTTTGCTAACTTCAGTATTGGTTGTTTCTTTTCACTTAATATTTGTTTATTTAATTGGTTGTTATATAAGTTATTTGAACTTTTAACTAATTTCCTTTTTCTTTTTCTTTTCTCTCCCCAGAAAGGATGGCATTATGAATCCAACCCAAATTTCCTCTTCTCAATCTTAAATTTTGGTTGCTTAAACCTGAAGCAATCATGGTGAACCTGAGGAAAGCAGTGCACTCGTTCCTGTAAGGATGTTATTATTTATTATTTTTAAAAGATAACTTTATGGTAGTTTACTTAATAATGTTAGAAAGGTTTTTATATGCTCATTCAGCTGTATTTGCTCAATTTACATAAATGACTTTCATTACAATAGACTAATATTATGGGCATTTCCTATTAAAAAATAATAAATGGGAAAAAAAACAGTAATTTGAACTCCACCATTGTGTTTTAATTAAACACAACCATTCATATATTAAAACAACTAATATGGTAACAATACCTTTCATTAAAAAATAATCCCCATGCCAATGATTGCCTCTCCATGGTTAAAACATAGAAATGAGAAGATTCTTTCCTTTTCCTTCCTGCATGAACTTAACAGCCAAGAATAAAATGTCGTTATGTTTCTGGTTTTATAAAAAATATTTGACGTTGCAAAAGAATGGATCAGAAATCAGGTAGTAGGGGTTGGGAGATGTAGCTAGAAAGCGGAAAGCAGTGCCACCTTTGGAAGTCTTGATACAATGACCCAGTGGTTAAAATCGATATAATGTAACATAAAGGGTACAAGTAAAGAATTGGATTCAAGTACTGAGCAATTCTAAACATGATCTAATCCAAGCATATCTTTTTTTTAACGTGGTAAAACGTGAGTTTGGTTTCTTTTAAACCTCACACTTTGAGGAATGGGATGTTGAAAAAAGATCCAGGGCTCTGTGCGCTCAGACCCATACAGTGGAGAAGCCTTGAATTGAAAGAGCTCACTCAGAAAAAAAAAAAGTTTATAGAGCAGTGTAGGTATAAAGTACATCAGCATTGGACCTTCTCTAGTATGCACCATTGTCACCCACCTTGGATGTCAGTGCATATTATAGCAATGGTAGTCTCAAGGATGTGTGATTCCTAGAGAAGTAGAGCAGACAGGAACAGGAAACAGTAGACAGTAATAAAGAAAAGAAGAGTCAGGTATAAGAAAATGAAAGGACAAATGTTCCACGTGCCTGTGGCAACTCAGTATTTGGCCATTGGTTTGTATATCAAAACATAGGACTACTTTAAAAGGTATCAAATTATTCTGGTATGAAATTAAGGAATTCATATCAACTTTTGTCCATCTATTAAGAGAAACAGGGATCATTCATTTCTTCTAATAGTGCTCATTCTCATAAGCCAAGGAAAAACTCAGTAGATATAAAGTGTACTCAGACTTTTAAATTAAATTATCATTTGTTTATCTGCTAAGAAGGTAAAATTATATTTTCATTAAAAATTTAGTGGCAATGAATAAATTATTTGCACTGTTGCAAGAGAACTTGTGATTTTTGTGCATATATTTTATGAGAATTCTGTGGGCTTGATAACAATTCATATAAGCTTTAGGAGCAAAAGCTAAATTATTCCTTTTTATAAAAGGACTGTATTATGTTACTAAGCATGTAAATATTAGAAATTAGGTTTAATTATAATACAGCCAATTTTTTATTACAAAACTAAAAAAAAACTCATAATATCAATAATTTGCCCATAAGTAGTATTCAATAACAATTTATTAAATTGAATTGAATTGAAACCAGGGAACTTGTGTAAATATTCTTTCAGGATCTTTCCTGGCACCATTGCTTTATTTTATAATTCACAATATATGTATTTAGATTCTACAAGCTTCCTTAGTAATTCAGTATTTGTCTCAAGGGCTCTTTAATAATATTTATGTATATCTGACCAATAGAGGTATACTTGAAGTAGTTTTCTACCATAAAGTTCTAAGATAGTCAAATTATAAAATTCATAATTGGACATAATTTTGGTTTTTTGTTATATGTAATTTTATTCTGCATTCCTCTATTATTTTAGAGAAATATGAAAAGATTTAGATGTTTTCACAATTTCCTTTTAGAAAAGTAAGGTTGTACTGAATATTCTGTTAGGACCTTATTAATATATTATTTGTGATTTTGCAAATGACAATTGAAGATGCAGTATATTATTGTGGGCATGAAGTCTTATAGGACTATTTGAGATGACCACCACATAATTTAAACCAGAAAAAAAAATAATGCCAGAAACACATTATTATTATTATTATTATTATTATTATTATTATTATTATTTGGTAGGCCAGAAAATACCCCAGATTTAATATTACTATCTGAGCTTAGTTATGCATAAATCAGTATAGTCTTAAAAAAAATCAGGACTCAAATTCTTGACAAATTTTAAAATGCATGAATTGGGGTATAGTTACCATAAAATACTTGTTTAACTTTGAAGGCAGAAAGAAGGTACGCTCCAACATTTACTGAGGGCTTATTATGACAAAGGTACAATTTTCAGGGCTTTACATATATCTTTACATTTTCACAATGATCAGGTGATAGAAATCATCCTCATTGGACAGATGAGGAAATTAATGTCATAAGAGGTTAAGTGATTGGTCAAAATAAATACTGAGGTCATGTAGCCTGGACACTGGCCACATGCCAAATACTACAGATACAGTGACAAAATAATCAAAGCTGAGAGCAAATAACTTGCTTCTGTTTACTTGGCCCTTTATTCAAGAATTTCTATTCATATTAATAGCATATTAATTATGGTATGGATCAGTTAAACCATATATTATTTACTTTACTTTTTTAATATTCTAAGAAAATAATATAGCCTACATTTGAGAGCATTTACTGATTATTTCTCATTATTAAATAAAAATTACTATGTGTGTCTCCCCGCTCCATGCTGCTTAGAATATGTTAGCTTTGACTAATGTGAAAGTAATTTTAAGCTAGATGTCTAAAGTATTACTTTTGTATCCTTCATAAAATGATAAAGTAAAAATATTTTCAAGATTTCTTCATTATCTTAAAATACATTATATATTAAC
>PVJD01014668.1:0-28106 GCA_004026545.1 Mormoops blainvillei
CTCTTCTTATGGAGACATATCTGACAAATTGTTAATATTTAATTTGCTATAAAACAGCTCTCCCAGGCAATGGTTGCTCACTATAATTTCAAACTGAAGCTGTTTTGCCCCCCAGGTACACTGGGATCGAATTAGAATGGAAATGTCTCCCTTACAGTTTTGTTTATGGCAGCATAGGCACTTTGTTATTAACTGGCAATGAAACTACTAGGGAAAATAATAAACTTTCACCACATTTCAATCTGACTCTTTACTCCAAACAGAGTATCTGAACATAGTGTCCATCTGGCTTAGGGTGAAACATTTCTCCTAATATTTCTAATCTTAAATTTAAATATCCAAGTTTAATAATGAATACATTTTGCCCATTGAATATTATTTTCCCCCAGTCTAAATCTTCTAAATCTATTTCACTTTATTGAGCTTTTAAAAGCCATGAACTTTTTTCATATGCCATCTTCAAAAATGGTCTTCAATTACATACGCATTCTCTCTTTCTCTCTCTCTCTCTCTCTCCTTCTCTCTCCCCACCTCTCTCTCACACCCCAAAAGAATAATCTGCAAAAATATCCACACATTTTGAAACTTAGTGAATACTACTCTAACCCTTTGCAATTAGACCCTTGAAATAAAACCCCTACTTTTCAACCTTGCCTGAAGCCTTGTCTGTTCCCTGCTGGATGGATGGTATGGGGAAGGAAGGAGATTACTTTAAAGAGTCAGCTATCTATGAAACAGGTATGTAAGAGTGTGCTTATCTGATATGTAGCATTAAATTGTAGAGACTTTCAGATTAATCATAATGATGCAATTTTCAACATCTTAGACTTTCTTCCCCTCTCCCTCCCTCCCTCCCTCCCTCCCTTCCTTCCTTCCTTCCTTCCTTCCTTCCTTCCTTCCTTCCTTCCTTCCTTCCTTCCTTCCTTCCTTCCTTCCTTCCTTCCCTGAAACCCCTGGGGAGGAAAAACAGATTAGAAAGACTATCAAAAACTGTTGGCACATTTAGTCTGGTTGACTACTGAATTTATTAGCAGAAATGTGAGCTGCCTCAGGCTGATGATTTAACATGTTGGCTGGGGGGTGGAATAAATCTCTAACATACCTGTTCCAAAATCGTGTTAATCCTTTCAACTTCACAGTCAATCAAGTATCGCTTTTCCTGCCTCCTGTCCATTTCTTCAATGATGCGCCTGAATTCTTGGACGTCCTTTATGTTTCCCACAGACCTTGCTGTCACTTGCCAGTTGTTTTGCACTGCTGCTTCCATAATTGCTTGGAGGATGGAAAATCCTGAAAGAATGAAAGACAGCTACGATGATTTTTTTCTTTTAAAAATCTTTCTGAAAGTATTAAAAGTTCCACTGTTTTTATTCAGTCTATTGAGCCTCTGTGAACCTTATCTCTTACGGGTAATAGGCTTACTCATAACCTCAGCTTTAACCTTCCAGGCACCTGGCACCTTTATTTTGTTTTAAAGGAAAGAAGATTCTACAACTTGTGGACACCAGGCTAGGAATTTATCAAACCTGTATTTAATCAACCACAGATGAATTATAGTACCTAATTGCTTTTATTGACATGCATTATCAAAATATCTATGGAATAAGTGCCAAGAGCTTCTTCCTTATTTCTGGCCACAATATTTCTTATTGTAGTTGAAGGTCATTTATTTTATCTTCCATATAAACATTCTTCAGAATTGGAGATAATGTTAGTAAAAATAGAATGTTATTATAATATGGCTGATCCTTATATCTTTCAAGTAAAATAACTTTAAAAACTTGACAAAAAAGTCTGTACCAAAAATATGCTAATTCTTTGATCACAACATTATGAAAAAGTTCAATCATATTAAATCTTCCTGAGTTCATCCTATTTCTCAATTAAATTTACTGAGGGTTTTTGGTTTCTGCTTAGTTAATTTATATCAGACAACTATTAATTACTAACACCCTGGATCTATGCTGAATGGGAAAGAGAAAAAAAAATATGATGCTTGAATTTTTGGTAACCTTTTTGGAATCAGGGTTTGAGAAGTTGGGGATAACAGTATATCTTAAAATTTGAACCTCAGGATAGTTACAGGGGTTTCTATGTACTGGTCTTTCAGAGTATTTGTGTCTCTATGCTATATGATGCTTCTATTTTTTTTTTTTTTGCTCCTGGCAATAATCCATAATCTGAGCATAATTTCATCAAGTGTTACATCATTTTATTGGGATATGGTCAAAAACAGCTTCCTTTTTCTAATAAATTTAAATAGTTTTTCATTTATATTTAGGTAATGACTAAGGGGAGTAGGTGAGAGGGATGATTTGCAAAGCCAAAATAATCTGTGGCATGGTGATTTGGTCATGGGAGGAGTAGAGAATGGAGGAAGATTGTGTTACCCTATGAATACATTCCAGGTTTGGTGCTGTCTTGGGTTCACCCTGTAGTGTAAGCAGGCTAAGGTTGGGAATCTTCCTCACTGCACCATAGAAAATGGTATTGACATTTGGAGAGCACGCTTCAGGGAGATGGCAGCAGTGACTCAGTCAGTCATTATGACTCCTTTGTGAGCTGGGTGTATGCAGGAAGAAGATCACAAATGAGACCCAAGTTCTTGGTAATTTTCAAATGAGCAATTTCAGCACAAGAGCTCAAAATTACAGATCAGAGTAAATTACCATTGCTTTAAATGTTAATTCCTACTCTTTTTAAACCAACCACGCATATTTATTTCTCAGATTTACATTTTTGTGTGGGTTTTTGATGTACTATTTGCTTCAGTAGGAGTTGAGGGCACATAGTGGGCCAAGGCATGGGATTAAGAAATAAGCATAGAAAGAAAGAGATTAAAGTGTTTGAAAATCTTTCTAAGCATTTTACAATAAAGCCTTATTATTTTGAATCCCACTAATTAACAACTCATGAAAACTCAGCAAGGACTAGGTTGAATTCTACTTCTGTATTATTTATGAAGAAACTGTTAGATGAACAATAATGGCTATGAAATTATACAGGGTATCTTTGATATATTTAAATTAAAATTTTAAAAGGACCTTTTTGAAAAATGCAAGACTTTTTGTTCCTTGATTCAAAATCTATATTCTTGCAACCTGTAGTCGTTCATTCTGTTCCACCATTGGGGCCAAAGGGACAAGTTTAATTCCATTTCCATGTGGTAGTCCTTCACATTTTAAAAAACAGCATATCCTTTCTTTTCTTCAGGCTAAAAATGTCCCAATTCTTCAACAATTACTTTTATGATATGATGATAGGTTCCCTCACTGTTCTGTCTTTTGCCTATGGATATTTGTCAAAATTTTATTGATCCTGATAATTCAGATGTGATTTGACCAGTGTGGATGACAATGAGATATTGCTTGTTTTGGTATCAGCTATTATTTTAGCACCCTGGGGTTGCTAATTTTTTTCAATAGCCACATTATATTGTTAATTAATATCAACATTGGATTCAACTAAAGCATGTCAGTTCTCACTGTAAAACCTTTCCTCTGTAACAACTCACCATCCATGTATCAAGATTCTTCCATTTCAATCTACTTTTATCTCCTTTAATCCCTTACCGCATTCCAATCCCCACTTCTTCCTTGTCTGCACATTGGCTCAAGTCTGGAAGATGGTCTTTCCCACTTATTCAATTCTATTATTGTTACCTACTCAAGGCAATCACACCTGTGTATTCCTTTTTGGGGCACCTCCTGCTATCCATAGACCTTTGTAGATGATTCTCTTCCCACATGAAGCTTCCCATACTGACTTCTCATTTATTTCTTCAGAAATGAGATTTAAATTTCAAATAAAAGAATTAGAAGCAATGGAAAAACTGATTTAAAGAACTGTATGCCAGAAATTTAAAAATTCAGAATAAGACTGGATAAATGAATTATACTACATATACAAAATGAAGTTATATTCTGTTATTAAAAAGATAGCTCAACCTCTATATAATAAAAGAAAAATTTCAGCAGTATAGTATTACATAGAAAAAAGGTCCCAAATAGCATTTATAGTGTACTTTCATTTTATAAGAAGTTACATATTTGTGTATGTACAGAAATATTAGAAGGCATTGGCAGCGGTTTTCTCTAAGGTATAGGATTACCAAGAACTTCTATTTGCACTGTCATTTTTTAATGTGATGTTTGCCATTGTATAAGAAACAGGCAGTATTTTCTGTAAGTACGAAAACAATAAAGGTTAAAAAATACAACTCATGCTATTCTCTCAAAGCATAAGTTCCTCGAAGACATGGGTGGTAGATAAGTGCACCTCTATATGTTGCCTGCTGCCACTAGTAAGAAACCTCTAAATAAACACTGACTTTATAGATCTTTCAATGCTTGTTCCTTAAACCATCTGAATGTATTACCTATTCAAAATCACACTGCTTTATTAATGACCTTGGGTCTAGGGCCTCCCGGGCTATGAGATGCTCACAATTCTGAGCAAGTCACAACTATGGCTTAGTGCTGCAGTATATTTTACCATGCAGAGTTTCTCTGCGTCTGCTTGAGCATGTGGCTGTGTACCTGAGAACCCTCAGGGAAGTGGTCATCTCAATTCAGTACATGTCAGTGAGAAATAAAATAAAACCTTTTATTTGTTTTTGTACCTAATTGATTATACTTCGTTCCCTGCTGCAGCTGACCAAAGAGAGTAAATAAGAGTTTGAGGGAGAAAAAAGGAAGGAAAAGTTTGTCTTTGGAGGCAGAGGAAAGCAGGCATTGGTGCTTATAGGAGGTGAGGTGCATAACACCTCCTATATTTTTGGCTTTGTAAAAATAAGCTTGTTGTTTTAACAGCTTCAGAATTGTCCTCCACTCTGAGCTAACTTTAACATACCAAACCTTGCAGTACTGAAAACTACTTTTATTTGAGCAACACAATTTTCTCATCCTGATTCCAGACTACTTTGTTGCTGTTCACCTTCTTTTTCTTCCTTGTTTTAAAGAATACGATTTACTACATAGGTAACTGAGTGAATGCTAGATTGTAATCTGCATTCAATCAAGATAACGTAAGTGCATGACAGGAGAGGAGTGGCAAGGTAAATATGGATGAAGAACTGAGCTGCAGCTATGACCAATCCAATCTTACTGGACTTGTTGTTTGGCTATTCTTGCTAAACAAGGAGACCATCTGGGTAAAGGGTGGTTTAAGGATGCTATGCTGTACAACCCAAGTCCCCATTCAGCACCAAAAGACATTCTTCTATCTTCTGGGAAAGTTGTTGGCTGAAGAGAGCTGCCTAGTTTAATGTTATTCTCCCTTCTCAGGGAAGATGGTATTCAATGACTGGTTATATGGAAAATAAAGGCACAACCCCTTCACCCCAAATGGGATAACTCTAACCCAGCTTCAGAGCTCCCTGAAGGGTAGGTTGAGGTCTTATTATAACCCCACTGCACCACAACCCACCTTCTCTTTCTACCCAAAGCTGCTTTCTTCTTTTTCTCCAACAAGTATCAATAGTGAGAGTACTACCCCCCAATAAACTTTATATGAAAATATCTATCTCAGAATCTTCTCCCAGGGGATTCAATCTGTGACTGTTAGGTTGACCTCATGGCAGGGATGGCAACAGATACAAAAAGATCTCACATCTACAACTATCAAAAGCATTTTCAAAGGGAGAAAGAAACCAGGGTTTTGTTCAATGTACAGACAAAATAAAAAACTGCTTCATGTTGAGCAAATTTAGTATTTGATCTAAAAACACAGAAGAGTAAGGAACGGGTTATTGACATATGGAAGTTAATAATGAAGACACCCTAGGAAATATAGTTGAGGATAATTTTCTTCTTTTTGCTTTGCATCTTCCAGCAGGCTTATGACACAAATACTGAATTGCCATCTGGGAAAGATAAACTTGCCTCTCTAGAATATTTCTAGAGGGCCAGCAATCCCTTTTAAGGCTTTATGAAAAATCCTCTGAGAATCCCAGGCAGGCACAGAATGTTATAAATGCCAACACTCACAAGAAGCCCATCTGTCAATATGAGAGACCCCCATCTTTTGGGGAACTGCTAGAAACCAAGTCAGAAGTTCAGATAATGTGGCTCTGAGAGATCTGATATAGGCTCATGAGTAACAATAGGTGGTGCTAACCCTGCTGGAAGATGCAGGTTGAAAAAAGGAGGCTCACACTGGCACATGAAAATTCTTGCAGTCTACACTTTTCAGTCATAGAATCACACAGCCTTATAGGCTAGAAAGGCTCTTACAGATGACTCACAGTAATAGGATAGAATTTTTAAAGCCCTGGAACTCTTTTTTCAACTGAAATTTTTATGGAAGCCGGATATATGAGATAAATAAAAGTGCAGCTGCTCTGGTTTGGGGGGTAGGTGGGAAGTGCCTTGCCCAAGATCGTACACTGGTTTAGAGTCAGATGCAAAACTAAAGAAGCAGGGCTGGGACTAGGGTGAGGCAAGAGAAACACCTATGGTACAAAATTTTTAAAAAATATTTTTTCCAACTGTATTGGGATATAATTGACACAAAGGAGTTATGTATATTTAAGGTATACACTTTGATGTTTTGATATATGTATACATTGTGAAATGATTAACACTATGAAGTTAATGAATATATCCATCACCTCACATAGTTATTATTTTATTTCTTTTTTTGTGGTGAGAACACTTAATAGGTACCCTCTTAGCAAATTTCAAGTATACAATACATTATTGTATAGTAGTCACTATGCTGTACATTAGATCTCCATAATACCTTTGCCTCGCATGACTGAAACATTGTACTCTTTAACCAACATCTCCCCACTTCTCCCACCCCCTCAAGAAGGTACTTTTTGAGTGCTGTGCAAGTATAACCTTACTTGCCTCACTCTAGGCCCCACCCTGGTAGCAAGTCTCTTTACTTCCAATTTAGTGCTCTTTCAAGAACTTTGTGCTGCACAGCTTACTATCCAAATCTCATTTCAGGCTGCTCTTTGGCAGTGTTATAAAGTGGACAGAGCTTGTTGTTTTGTGTGACTTTTCAACTTCTTGATGTTACATAAGGTCATGATGTTTCCTATCAGTAGCCCAACTAGGCCTACCACCACCACTTCCTTCTTTTTCTTTATTCCTTCCCGACACCACTACTTCCCTGTCCTATGTTCTATTCTCTCAGCATTCTGTCACCTTCCAGGTGTCAGCATAAGAATGGCTAATGGCTTAATGTATTACTCTTCCAGCTAATAGTTGCATTTTAGCAGTAACATTAACACAAGCGAGTTTAGAAGGAAAGGAAAAGAGGATGTTGAACATTGTTTTGGGGTCTTTCCATCTCATGAGCTCGTTCCAATGATGAATGCGAAAATTGATGATGTGCTTTATAACCTTTAGGCTATGACATTTAACAAATGAATAGCTGGTAGCTTGTGGGTTTCTCAGACACCAGTGTAAAACAGGTCCCCAGAAGAAAATTAGTGTCTGTCCGGCCTATGTTACTCAACTGAACTCAGATGTAAAAAGCATTACTCTATTCTTCTGCATTTTCACTTACCTCTGTGGTTCTCAACTCTGGTTTTACATCATAATCACCTTGGGGAGCTTTTAAAAAAATTAATGTTCAAGCCTCACCCCAGCCCAATTACATCAGAATCACTGGAAGTGATTTCTGGGCTTTGTTTTATCTTAAACTCCCTGGTGATTTTCATGTATAATCAGGGTTGAGAACCCCCAACCTATTCTAAGTGCTACCCAATACAAACAGGGTATATAAAAGCAGGTCAGTTCTCTTAGGTGTCCTTCATGATTGGTAGAAAGGTTGTGGGTGAGAAAAGTGTGATTCAAGAAAGGTTATATACAATCTAGAAATAAGCAAACAAAAGGGCAGAGGCAAGTGGGGAAAGTATAGGCAAGTGTGACAAATTGCTGCTTCTGGGGTAGATGAGGAATCTGGGAACATTGATTTTTGTGGGAAGCAGACCCTAATGTACTCAAAGCACTTTACAAATGGCTTTTTTCTTCTGAGATAGCATCTGCATTTTTCTTTTTAAGTATAAGTTAATATGTGCTCATTTATTGGACATTTGAGAAGACACAAAAAGTTTACAAAATAAAAGTATAGGTAGTTCTATTCCTTTGGATAAGCACTGTTAACATTCAATGTATTTCTTTTCATTCTATTTTATATAAATATACTACATACTTTTTACTTCAGTAAAATGGATTGTATTATTTGTGTCCTGTCTTTAAAAATCTAACATTATACCTTGAATACTTCATTAGGTTATTAAAATTTTTCAAACATGATATTAATGGATACATAATATTTCATCCTATATATATGCTGTAATTTATATAACCATTCCCCAAATGAACATTTTAATTGTTTCTGATTTCTTCCTATTGTGAATGATGCTGTGATAGTAACACTCATATAGTATCTCTAATTATTTCCATAGGATAAATGTCTGGATATATGAATATCAGACCAAATATTTATAGACATTTTTAAGACTTTTGATATATATTGCCAAATTGCCTGCCAGAAAGATTGTACCACTTTATGTTCCCAGTGGCATAATAAAAGACTTCTTGTCTCTCTTCCCTCTTGCCAGCATCGATTTATATATTTGCCCATTTGACAGAATATAAAAATATTCTTTTTATTAGCATTTCTTTGATTATTAGTAAAATTAGTGAGTCTTCATTTTTGTGTCCATGTTTACTCTTTATTTTGAGAATTCCCTGTTTGTTTCCTTTGTCAACACTTTTATTGTGATATTAATATCTTTGTTATTGATTTATAAGAGCCTTTATGTATCAATGATATTGTATCTGTAATATATGCCACATACTTTAATTCAGTTTACTTGAAATTTAATGTTGTTTGTGATACATTTTGATGACCAGAGGTTAAACATTTTATGAAATTAACATTCTTGTTCATCAAAAAAATCATGAAAGTTAGAAGGCAAATGAAAATTTCTCTTGTACGTTTATTCTGTGCTCACCTGTGCTTTAAACCCAAACCTTATGTAAACCACTCTCTCTATTTCTCACTTCTTTGGTTTCTATGGGATTTCAGACAAATTTCTCTTGTATATGGTGACAAAGTAAGTGAATGGGGGAAGCTGCGTATGAAATGTGAAGGTGGCTTCTGAGACAAGTGGAGAGCAGAAAAAATAGAGGCAGAGGAAAGAGAGGTGATAAGCCCCATTCAACTATTTCATGTTATATTTTTCTATATCTAAGAAACCTGATACTCAAAAATCTGAGCTCAAATCAATTACTTCAGGATGAGTATTTATGTTACAAAGTGTACTTCTGTTTAAAAATAATTTAATGGAAAAATTCCCATAGCATATTTGAATCCACATTTTGTTGGTTTACTGTTTGTTTTCATTTTAACTTGATTTAAAGCATTTGGTTTCCTTCAAAATCAATATAGTGATTGTCTACATTTGAGGTGCTAATGAAGAAACATTTCTGTGTTGAGGAGTTTGAGATGGGAAGATCAAGGACTCTTGTGTGTTTGCATATGGATGTCAGTCTGTGGATTTTATGAAACAGGATAAAAACAAATATTCACTCATACCCAGCCCAATTTACCCGGAGCAAATTTAAGAATTCCCTAAGGTCTTTATTCCTCATAATTGTTTTTGTTAAGTTTCCCTTTAATTAGGAGCAGACCCTCTGCAAATCTTCTCTTCTTTATAGCACCATTATTAAGATGGGACCTTATTTGTTTTGTTGATTAGGTCCCACTTATAGGTGAGATCATAGGGTATTTGTCTTTCATCACATGGCTTATTTAAATATAACCAGATACTTGGAAATAAAGAACAAACTGACAGTAACCAGAAGGGAGGGGAAAGGAGGATAACAGGGCAAAGAAGGGGAAGAGTCATCAAGGAACATGTATAAAGGACTCATGGACAAAGCCAAAGGGGGGTAGGGTTGAAGGAGGGAGGTGGGGGTAAGCGGGGTAGGGGAAAGTGGTGGTGGGAAAATGGAGAAAACTGTACTTGAACAACAATTTAAAAAAAGATAGGACCTTAGTTAACTTGTGAAGTCAGTGAACAGACGGCGATGCCCCTCGTGTCCAGTTTCTGTGTCCTTTCCTCTCTTCCAATACAAACTCTTCCCCACTCTAAATCAAATCTTGCATTTATTCTAGGCTGTTTATGACTGTCTATTGTGCTTCAACTGTGACTCCCTCTATGCCTTAAAGGGACAAACTCTAATGGAGAAACTGGAGATAACAGTAAGTGGGAGAGTATTGTTTGGCAGCTTGAAGTATTCCTGTTAGCCAGATATCCACTTGAGGAGGCAACTACTGACTACTTGTCAAGTTTAAAGTTGGCTCTGAAGCTGGTCTTTCCATTTTTCTCTTTCATCCTGTTACTCATTATGAACTTTATCTCCTTGCTAGTGAATTATGTAGCTCCATTCTCCTCACCATAAGCTGAGAAAGTATGCCCAGATAGGTATGTCAGTTTTGTTGAGTGAAAGTAAACTTGCATTATTAGCTGAAAGGAGATTTAGAAGACCATCTGGAGTACATTTGTTTAATGTCTGGGAAAAGCAGAATAGGCAATCCTTCTGATCCTCAACTATACAAGGTTTGATATAAAAAGAATAAAAACAACTGAAAGCAACTAGAGTTTGGATTAAAGGGGTTACTACGGTGCATGTGCATAAACCCTTTGTGTTTTTGTTTGTTATCTACATAATTATTCTGGGATGGACTACATAAAATCAAACTTACAGGAGGTTCCAAACATTTCAAATTTGCTCTGTGGGCTGATGCCCACTTAATGGATGTCATGTGATGATTGATCATGCCTATTAATTGGGTTTCTTGTATACCTTCCTCACTTACCTTTTAATCCCCTTAAAATCAGTAATTCCCAACACTGATCACACAACTGAGTCTCCTAGCCAAGGAAGTGGTGAGTGGCTTGGGTGTTAGCAGGCACTTTATGGGCACCTGGGGAAGAGAGAGCTGACTATAGATTTCAACAAAAGAAAGAATGCGCTTGCCAACTCTGGTTGTGTGGAGGTGGGAGGAAGGCTTTATGCATGATTTTAAAAATGCCCCACTTACAAGTTGGAGGAAGAAGAGATACATATCAGCCATAGTATGTCTTCTTCTCAGGTCCAATTTATTCGAAATAGAACCTAGTGGGAACACTTAAGAAGATGACCTTTCACCCTGCTACCCCTCCTCCAGCAGGGGATGAACTTTGAATTGGTCCCCAGAAGTTGGTATATTTTGCATTGAGAATCCACATCCTGGGCTTCCCTTTGTACACAGTAGTTTACATTGTAACCTGTGCCTATAGAGTAGTAAAGTGAATTGACTGAGGTGGAACTTAAGCTCAGAAAATATTTGCTTGTATTTCATTAATCTAAAGTCTTCTCTTTAGGAAAGTGACTTATCTGGAAACATTCCTCAACATTCTCAATTTAGAGAAAACAAGGCCAAGTCAAACATCTTAACATTTCTGAGCTTTGGGGGTGAGGTATGAATAATGGCTACCAGCAAAAAGAAAGGGGGTTGGAAAGTGGTGGTGAGTTGATGTCAAAGAGTAAAGGGGCTGGATATGATTACAAAGGACTGTGGCTTTCTCTGCCTGCTGGAATGCTGACACTTCTTTATTATGATACTGTTGGAAAGTTCTCAAAGGTAATATTAAGTGTAAGCTTTTGCCTAGAGGATACAGAGGGGTCAAAGATACAGTTCTGAGGATGACAGAGAACCCACTTATCCCTTGAGGAGAAAAGTTCTCTTCACTTATTTCTGTCGTCTAAAAACTGCTTGGGAAACACTCAAAGTAGGAAGTGCAAAACTTACAAAAGCTAATATAAGAATTTTAAGCCCTGGCTGATGTGGCTCAGTGGATTGAGTGCCTGCTTGTGAACCAAAAGATCACTGGTTTGATTCCCAGTCAGGGCACATACCTGGGTTGTAGATGAGGTCCCCTGTAGGGGGCAAGTGAGAGGCAACCACACATTGATGTTTCTCTCTCTCTCTCTCCCTCTTTCCCTCCATTACCCTCAGTGTAAAAATAAATAAAATCTTAAAAAAAAGAATTTTCATGTACCCCTTCATACTAAAAAAAGAAATACACACATGAAAACACCACCAAGATCAACACACTTTGATTAGTTGTTTTCTTTCAATTGAGGTTTTCCAATGAGGACATGAGAATGGGTTCAGCAGTATGAAAGAGGGTTACAGGTTAATGTTTCATCTTGTTCAGGTCTTGAGTTCCAGGAAGACTGGCTGAGTCTTACCTTAGATGCAAAGAAATTAGGTTGTCTGAGGTGGCCATAGTTCTACCGTGCATCTTGGAATTCTCAAATAAGAGAGCCAAAATTTAATGATGGTCTTAATCTCTTCATTGTATAAATGAGAAACTGAAGTCCAGAGAGAAAATGGTTTACCCAGTGGTAGGTCCCAACCTGATCATGACCACAACCCTTTTCTTGTATTAACTTTCAATATGAATGAAAAATGACATTTCTATTGTGCTTTATGAATAAAGATCTATTTTGGCATTGAGTAAAAGTTAAAATCCAACAGGAAACCTTGATGCATACCCTTTGTAGCTTTGCCTTTAAGACTTCTGTGACTTCCTTTAATATCTTTGCATGGAGGAGCCAGCTATTCCATAAGCAAGTTTGTGTATTAGAGCATATCCTTTTTCATCAAATCTAGCTGGGACTCCCATTTGGTATTGGGGTTCACTCTAAAGTACACGACTTTTGAAGCCCATGGCTTGGCTCATTCTGCCTAATCACACAGTCCTTAGCTGGGGCACAACCTGCTCTGATATCGTCAATGTCTAGTGAATTATTTTGGCTGCCCTCCACAGGTGGAAAAGCCCATTCTATAAACCTCTCATTCGATAAGGCTCAGTTCCAAACAAATCTCACCAAATAGATCACTCCAATTGAGATGGCAGGAAATGAAGATTCCAAGTCCTCACACCTATTCTCAATTAGCCTGAGAATTTTAGCCTATAGAGGTGGTCACTATCTTTCAGGGGTTATGGTTATATGCCACCTTTAAATCATTGTTGGAAAAAGATTCTTCTTTTGTATTGTCATGTATAAATTTTTCATCTCTTAGATTTTAAATTTAACTGCTTTTCCTTTCACTGTCAAGTTTGAGATAGGAGTATAAACTAATATTTATTGAATGCATCTTTGGGCTGCATAATATGCTAAGCATTTAGATACATAATCACATTTAATTTTCCCAACAATCCTAAGCATATGTAGTTATCCCCAATTGACAGATGAGGAAATTGAGTCCCATAGAGGGACATGTTTATGAATAAAGGCACATAACTAGAATCTTTTGGAGTTGGGATCTACACCCATGTCTGGCTTCCAAGCTTATACACTTCTTCCTTCTCATCACTGGCTAAAATTACTCCGGTATATACAGTTGCCCAGGGAAGACGGCATCGTATATTTTTCTATGTGTTTCACCATGACAAGGAAGGATCCGGAACATAGTGTTGTCTCACTATCTGAAAACACCCCAGGATTTTTCAGGCTCACTAAGATGCATTCTGTGCAATCGACTATAAGTGAATGCTTAACAGAAACACAGTCAGGGTTCTGTGGATAATGGCATATCTCTCATCAGTTAATCACTATCTCTGGAGTTGAGCTGGAATTACCAGACTGGACAAGTTTTATCATTGCTTGTATCCTTATGTATTTCTCACATTGTCTCAGATGACTTCTGCTTCCAAAGCAGCTGGGTTTTTTCCCCTGACTTCCCTATTTCTGTCAGATTTCCTAGTTATCAAATCTGAACATTGTCTTTGACTCTTCCATTGCTCTAAGCAAACATGAAGTCAAATCAACCCATCATTTCTGTGTTTTTCTCTTTCTTTGCATCCCCGTTACAATCAGCTATTTTAAATTTATTATTATTATTTGCTTGGGTTACTGCAGTAGTCCTTTCCCTTCCATCCCAGCTGCTCATAAACACCATGTTTAGCTTTGTCACTCTTTTGATTATGTAATAGTTGTACTCATTCTAAAAACATCTTCAAAAGTTTTTTTTTAATTTGCTCATGGGATAAAATTCAAAGGAGGTATTATAAATGTTTCAAATTGCTTTGAATCTAGGATTTACCTTCGAGGAAAGTCTTGAGGGGCTTATTAAACTGGTTAAGCTTATAGTTGGTTGTTCCTTTCCAATTCTGGAACTCGGTTTCTTCAATATTCTATTTTGAGGGGTCCCTTAAGGATTGTATAAATAGGTATTGTCCCACAGGTTTTGGAGTGTGTATCAAGAACATTCTATTCTGATAATAGACAAATGGAGGCCAGGACTTAAAGAAAAAGAAGGATAATATGAAAGAGGAAAAGATAGAGAAAACGTCTTTCTAAAAATTTCTGCTCACCCTCATTTTTCATAATCAGTGTTTCACTTGGAAATTGACACTTTGTCTACATGTATGGGCATAAAGCAAAGAGATGTAGACAAGGTCGGCCTCCCAATTTGGCCCAGCCTCCTTTATCACCAATGGTACAGATGACTAAGAAGGTTGGTTGACTAAGATGAAGAAAAAATTCTAGACACATGGACTAGAAGGAAGCTAATGGACCCTGGAAGCCTTCAAATTCATGCCCTTGGCTTAATTCAGCCAGAGGATGTACCCAACTGAGCTAACTAGTTGTAAAGGACAAACAACCATATGGCTATGGCTGAATTTAAGAGTGCTTCATCAAACTAGAATCTGGAAGGTTTACAGAATGAGAACCTTGAGTCACTTAGAGTTAAGATGCCTACTACAGGGATGGACTACTGGGAAACTGCACTGGCTAGGAATTTATTTGAATAAAATGAATCTAATTTGGAACCACGAAGCTAGTAATCATAATGATTGGGTTGGTGGAGGGACCAGTCAACCATGCCCAAAAGACTTCTGTGCTCATTCATGCAAAATGCTCAGTGACAGAACTTAAAGTGGCGAAGTGAGTTCCTCTCAGCTGGAAATATGATCTCACTGGCCAATGTGCTATGTCTTATGTATCATTTTGAAGGAAAAGTGGAGTCGTAGTGTGCTGTGCAGATGGAAATATTTATTAAGCTCTCCAGGAGAGTTAAATAAACAGTTTAGGATGGCAGGGCCAGTGGACAAGAAGGAAACAACTAATGATGAATATTTCTTTACCTGGGAGATCCCACAAAAGAAATGGGCCAGTCCAGCAAGATTTGTTCCCATGCAACCCCTGGGAAGTGTGGGTGTGGGACTATAATGAATTCCTAAATAGGTCTACTTTTAAAACCATCTTAAATTTGCCAGTGTGTTTTAAAACACTGTTTTACAACCCTCCTAGGTCATAAAACATATTTATATTTTGGATCAAAATCACATAATCATAATGGTCTGGAATCTTCTTAGGGAAACTTTCCCATCTGCAATGTTTAGCTCTGCAAATATGGATGCAACAGTACATCCTCTAAACCAAATATAAATGTTATTTAAAGTTTATTTTGAGCAAAGAAAACAATCAACAGCAATGCTAAACAGAAAAGGTTCAGGAATTATTATCGGAAGGAAACAAGACAGTGAATTTCTCCAGCAAATTTATGTTTTAACAACCCCAGATGTTATATATCTTGCACCTCAGAAGAGAAATGAGAATACTCTGTCCAATACAGCTCTGATGTGCTAACGACATCTGGGGCCTCCTTAAGGGGTACATTGCTCTCCACTGAGGAGCTAGATAGTGAAAAAGGCATACTTTTTTTATAACCTTAAAGCTGTGGCAACTGCCCAGATTAGCTGGCCCCACTTGGATAGAAGATTGTTTTTTCCAGCGTGAAATAAATGGATTGTGCCTTGGATGATGTAGCTGCTTTCGTTTCTTAACCACTGATGCAGATCACAGCATGAGTGATGTGGCAGTAGCAGCCATCCAGAGCCACTGTGAAAGTAGATTCGATGAATGGAGTGGCTGGACTCAAAATGAGTTTGGCCTGCATGATTTGCTTCAGGAAGCAGAGCAGGTGCCCAGGAAGGCTTATTCAAGTAACCCAGATTCCAAGAAGCTAGTCCATGCCAAGGTCCACATTGGCCATACCCTCTGTACAGCTCTGGTTACACTAAAGAATTATTTTAGTCTCCATATAAAAGGATACTATTGTGAATTGCTAAGAAGAGAGGTTGATGTGTCACAATCACTCACTCTGAGCAGCACAGTTGGATTTAACTCATTCAGAAAGATGGCATTTTCCTTGCTACTTTAAGTGTGACCCCTGGATTAATTTATCAATTATAGAAGAAGACCCTTAAGATGCTGTACCAGATGCTTTTTGCTACTTAAAGTATGCTCCACGAACCAGTGACATTAGCATCTCCAAAGATGCTTATTAGAAATGCAGACTACCAGGTCCCACCCTAAGCTTAAATGGAAAAAATCTTGCATTTTAACAAGCTCCCCAGGAAATTCATAGCACATTAGAATTTAAGAAGCACTAGTCCGGTCATTACTAGATATCTACTGATAACCAGTTAACACAGTTTGTCTGGTTAACACAGTGGGTGATTAAACAGGAGGGCAGATCCAGGCTTCAGTAGATGGATGGGAAGTGATTGGTGTAAGGCTAGGAGGGGACCAGGGCATGAATAGGCAAAATGGAGAGTGACTCACTTACTCAACCTAGGCCCAGGACAAACCTCTAGACAACATGCTGAGCTATTTATGCTGGTGGTTGTATGACACACTGAATAGCAAGTCAGGGTGTTAAATTACTGGGGATATTCCAAGTCTGCAATCAAGGGACACTCATGAAAAATTCTAACATCATTGGGATGGAAGGAACTCTTTAGTGCTCAGTCAAAATGGGCAGCCTAACCATCTCTATTACTCTGTTGTCTTGCCTTTCCCATCAGCCATAGAGGTTCACAAGGAACTGTAGCCAAACAACACTTTTCAGGGAAACTGTATAGCATAGTGGCTTGCCATACAGGTATGCAGGGCTGCATGTAGGGAAGACCTTGTACTGGATCCTGTAGCAAGGAGGAACTAAAGATCCAAACGACTGCACCCAGTCCTGTCTGCCTAAGCAGTATGGAGACTGTAGATAGCTGATGGGAAACTCTCAAATCTGCTCAGATATGGAAAATGGAGAGTTAAAACCACAAGAGAAAAAACTTCAGTGTTCTTACCCCTCAGTTGAATCTTTGTAGTACATGAATTTCTATTCGATTCCAATTTTGAAATGTTCTACAACTTTTGCCTCCAGTGGCTTTTGCCAGAGAATAAATTCCATAAATCCCACATCACATTCTACCAACTTGAAGCTATCTAGCTTTTTTGTTCTTCCTGAGCCAACCAGAAAGCCAATATGACAGTAAAGAGAAATACTATCCTATTAGCATGTGCTTCCCACCACACGCCCCAGCCCCAATTTAGTCAGCAAGCTCTACATAGAACTGATGGAATATTTACCTTGATGAAAATCTGAAGTTGGTTCTCAAGGCATCCCAAGGTTGTTTTAAGGGTGAAGGTACTATGAGAACTTTATTCTGATTTTGCCTTGATGGTGGCTACATTGGAAATGAAGGGCTTATAAACTATTTCCTGTCCCTGGGGCCTGACAGTCCCCTGTGCCATTTTAATTTGAGCTTTTTGGATTGGACTAGAATGAACAAGCAGGGGAGGTTAATTATCCTAATTAGAAAAGAAGTAAAATGATGGCCCTTCTAGGTCAGACATTTGGATGCATCTCCCCTAGCTCCAAGCTTTGGGCATTAGCTTGTCACTTGAATGCCAGAGGATACACAAAGCATCCTCCCCAAACTTCTGCCAATGTCCCCAGAACAAGGCAGAGGATAATTCTTTTCAGGAAATGGTGTGTGATCAGCCTGTGCCCCAGGGGCAGAGAGAGGGTTATCTAGAGGTAGCAGATATGTGGGCACAGCAGGATGGGTACAAATATGTTTGTTGGACCAACCCCAAGATTTCCTACTCTGTAGTGCCAAGCAAGCTCAATGTAACTTGGAGAAATATTGCTCTTGTGACTATTTGTAAAGATACGCACCATTCTATGAATCTCTTAATATCTTCAACTGGCTGAGGTTATTGGTATCTTTGTGGAAGGTAAATGCTTCCGGTATTCTGCTGGTACTTTTTGGATAATATTTTGTTGTTGGATTTATTGATTCCCAGATGCAACACTTTACTCTTCCTCTTCTTCCATCTACCATCTACTTTCTCAATAGATCAACTCTACTTCTAATCTAGAATATGCTTTAGATGATATATGTGAAATTTCTTAGCACAGTGTTTGGCACATAATAAGTGTCCACTAAATGTTAGTTTACCCCTTCCCCCTACTAGAAAAGAGTATGTCTGGGACACCACCACAAACAAAAGTCAGTTGGTCTGATCTCTGATCCTTGTATTTGATGTATGATATCTGGTCAGTTTGTGATTTGGTGACATAAAAGGAAGTATAAAGCCTCAGACAAAGCTAGAGTAGCAACTGCATGATATTAAAGATCAAACTGGTCAATTAGTTAGACATACCCAGCAGATATGTCTGGTACTCACCTTTGAATTATCCATGTACCCAAGGGATGAATAAAAAGAGAAATTAAGCTCCATATTTCAAAACAGGCCTCAGTTTGTTGAATGATCAATCTGTAGATCTATCACAATTTGCCTTATTCATACAGAATGGTCCAAGAACATTAACATCAATGACTCCTAACAGAGTGATAGAGATCTCAATAGACCATTTAGTCTATCCATTCCTGCTTCCCCCAGGCTCCCATCTCCAGCCATCCCATCTAGTTGCTCTTTAAAATTAACTCCTCTTGATTATTTGCAATAGGGACAGGTTACCAAGGTGTGAATAGTAGCAAATAATGGATAAGATTAAATTATTTGTATTTAATTTTGGAATCTTTTTTAATACTTCATCATTTAATACATGTTTGCATAATATGGGAACAAATTTGAATATAAAGGTCTGATGCTTTTATACTTATCTTTCATATATACATGTCTCTGGTGCATTTTATACTCATCACTCTCTCTATGCTCATCTCTTAGGCTTTAAAAAATATTCACCCATGGAGAATTGCCCTCCCCTCAATCTTCCCTAGTGCACAGAAGGTGTTTATCAGTTTTAAAGATGTATAGAAAGTAAATAGAGGACGTTTGAGATATGGGAGTAAAAGTAAGTATGAAAAATGGATACTAAAGATAAAACTCAAAAGGAGTATTGGTATTGTGGATAATCAAACCCTATAATTGGGTAAGGATAATAAAGAACAAGTCTTCAGAAGTCTCTCAGCATTTATTTTTGATATAAGAAATATCTTTAACGGAATGATAGAATCTATGTGGAAAGTCTGTATGTTGGAATATACAACTTACACAGACAATATAGTGCTCATGCAGTCTTTTTTCTGATTTCTTGGTCTTGTTTTATTTTCTTTGTTTTGTTAGTTCCTAAATCTTGGCATCACACCGTTTAGCAAGTGGAACAAGATACCCTCCAGTAGTCAGAATTGGTATCAGAGATTTACTTTGTGTTTGTGTGGGTGTAGGTTCAAAATCAGGTCATCTGGTATAAACTTAATTTGAAAGTAAATTTTTCTTAGACTCTTAGAAGACTAAGTCTCAAGTTTGATGACGGTGCCTCATGAGTGCTTTTAGAGTAGCTTTTTCTTGTGAGAGGAAATATGCAGGTGCTAGATTTATTTTGGGGGTGAGTTATGTCCTCAGAAATATTTAACATTATAGCACTTCCAAGGCTTTCTTTTTTGTCATTGAAGCTTTATATTACCACCATTTGGAAGAAGGAGGACCAGAAGTGCATTTTGAAAATGCTGAGAGTTGGCAGAGAAAATCTTAAGAAGATATGGCATTTTTGTTAAGACTGCCAACAAATTCCAAGATTGTCTGCAGCATTATTGACAGTAGTATCATCTCTTTATTTATTTCTATCTGATTTATTTTGAGATTCTTTTGCTTTTCAATCAATAATACAAACAATTTCAAACTAGTTCCAGGCCAACGTACCTTCTTGGAAACAGTTGCCAAACTTGTCTTCATTTAATTCCTTATTTAATAATTCTTTGTTGGTCAGATGGACTTCTGTTCTTATTATACATGGGAGTTGGCTTCATCATCCCTCTTGAAGACAGTCATCAAAGGAACTCTGCTAGCCTTTCACAGATGGAATGAGCAAAACCTCTGCTCTTAATCAGATTGGACTAATAGTCCCAAGACCGCCTCCCTGGCCTTTAGTATCTCAAAGGCACTGAATGAGAAAGTGAGGCTCGGAGGAACTATTTTTCTCTGAGGTAGGGCCTGCTATAACTATGCATAATGACAAAAATACAGAGGCTATGCAAGAGATCATAGAGATGACATAATCATAGAATATTGGAATGGAAAGGGGTCTTAGATATCATCTATTCTAATCTTTTTATTTTATGGATGCACATACTGAAGGCCAAAGTGGAATATGGCATGATCAGAGAATTGTAAAGGAAGGGGAAAGGAACAGTGCCTCCTGAGAACATGTGTGGAATTTTCTAGGTACTTGAGTGCCTAACAGAATGTCCTTATTGTTATTCAAATGTTATTGAAAATATCTCTCTAACACTGGTAAGTCTACTTTTTTCTTTATAAACATAACCAAGTGAATATATTTGGTGCTCAAAGATCTGCAGTATCTCAGGGCCATGATTCTGAACATAGGTGTTCATTGCTTAGAACTGTAGGAGTTGAAAATGGAAGCAGTTGGCCAAATGTATACTGGCCCTGAAGCAGGCCAATAAATTATTGCTTTTACTAATTTTTTGATATCACCTCCTCTTTAAAAAATAACTCCCTTCTTTACTAAAAAATTTGGGTAGAAATTGTGGCTACTTGAAGATTCTGACCCATCAGACTCTGATTAACCAACTGAAATTTTACTATAAAAAGATAGCTGAATGTTATTTTGGCATCTGAAACTAGGGCATATTTATGGTATGTCTTCATTGGATTCTTGGGCTTAGCACTAAAACTGGCAACTTTTGAGTTGTTGGAGGTCCTCCCCACAGAGGAAGTACCTGAAGCAATCCAGGATGCTCCTGGGGAATGGAAGATGGGAGTCAGGGTAAAGTAGTTAAGATTGCAGTGCTAAAGAACCTCGCCTTATCGAAAAGAGTGGCACTAGAATGGTACTGTCCCTGGTTGAAATAAGTAATTGCAAAGCATGAAACATAGAGGAAATCTGAGAGAAAAAGAAGGACTTTCAACCACACTGCCTTCCCAGATACCTGCTCCCTTTAAATGTTTAAATAATAAAGCATGTGATTCTCATAAATGGATGACAGATGACTCCCAGCGGATATCCTACTGGATGAATTATACATTTTAATTCATCTTAATATCCTTTCCTGTATACAGTACATTGTCACCCAAACCATGGTGTCAATTATTACTTGGAAGTGTCCTTTTATTTCTCTGAATAGTCCTTGACCAGGGAGAACTAAGCCTTCCTACTAAGACAAAAGTACTTCTCTGAAAACCACTGCATGGTTTTTATGACTTGTTTGGTTAGTCAAATGACAAACCTAGATCCTGCATTTTATTCTCATGAAATAAACAATAGCCCTGGCTAGTGTGGCTCAGTGGATTGAGCACAACCATGTGAACCAAAGGGTCCTGGTTCGATACCCAGTCAGGGCACATGCCTGGGTTTTGGGCCAGGTTCCCAGTAGGGAGCACATGAGAGGCAACCACCCACTGATATTTCTCTCCCTCTCTTTCTCCCTCTCTTCCCCATCTCTAAAAATAAATAAATAAAATCTTTAAAAAATAATAAATAATAATATGAAAATTGGAGACTGGTCATAAACAGCCATTCATTAAAACATTTCTCATTAAAAAAGCTATTAATACAAAGCGTTGTGCCAACAGTTACTGTGGACAATATGAAGATGAATTTAAGGTGTAAGCTACACATTGCCATGTGGATTATCAACTTTGGTGAAAGCTTTCACTTTCTGCTCTCCTGAATTAAGTAAACTTTGCATGTCCAAATTGAAATTTGAAAAGAACATAATATAATTATTTATTTGTGTGCAAGAATGAGTAATGCCAATTAAGGCCAGTTAGATTTGATGATTGTGCTTAACACTGCATCCCACTATTTATTATTGTAGTAATTGTTTATGTCAAAGTAATTTCTGTGGAAACATAGTGTAATTTATCTCATATCCATGTTAAGTGATATGAATGTTTCAACCTCTTGAATAGTAGCAGGAGATATGGGCTTTCAAATGGTGTGTGGAGGTAGGGTCAGAGATGGGGAGTTTGCAGGTCACAAGAGGGGGAGGTGGACTGGTTATTCATGAGCATAGGGTAAGAAAACAATGTCTTAACCATTTATTTCCATACTATTCTCAAAGTAAATTAAGTAGCAGTAGCATAGGTTAGAGATAGCACAGTTCAGTAGTAAGAACATTGGGGTGGAAGTGAAGAGACTTGTAATTTAGCCTGTTCCCTATATTGATCTAGTTGTGGGACCTTGGATAAATTGCCCCACCCTTCCAAACCTGCCAAAGTGCAGGTAATCATACCATTCTTAGTGGTCAGAACCAAAGAAATTATTTGAGGATGATAGGCTGACAAACAAAAATGGTATATAAAGTGAAGGTAGCATTAGCCATTATTTTGCACACATTTAAATAAAAAAATGTTCTTCAAACTTCCTACATATATGATAGAAAATCAAAGATAATTCTCCTTCATTTCAAGGTGGAAGTGAGAGAAATATTGTTCCTCTTACAAAGTACTTACTATGTTAGAGAAAGAAAGTGTCTCTACCCACATATCATTTATCTTAGTGACACATTCTAAAAGTTTAAAAGATAGAGATAGGAGACAAGTTGAGGAGATTGAACCCTCTCCTGTGCTTCCACCAATATGTCCTTGGTTGGAAAAATATGTAAATGAGCCTTTGTGTGTGTGTGTGTGATTTACCTCTTATGTCTAAAAATTCAAATGTGCCAAAAACCAAATACAAACTAAAAATGTTTTTAATCAATCTGCTCCTAGCCAAATTGGGTTTTATTGAGATGACTATTCGTTCCCTTTCTTATAGATCCTGATTTGGACTCCGTGAGCACCTAACTCCAGCTATGGGCCATGACACTTAAATTATAATGTACTTTGAACAGTGCCCCTCTTTCAGGGTAACCATAACTCTGAACACTTCCTGGATATGCTATTTAAATATCCAACTCAGCATCCTGCAATATAAAGAATGCTTCTATGCCATTTGTTATGATAGGTGCTGTGAGGCACAACTCTGATTCCGGGGACTCAAATGTACAATAAATCTAACTGCACTCTGCTGGCAGTGCACATAATTATAAAATATGCAGAATGCTTGTTATTAACTAGTCTCATGGAGAAGATCTACTATGCTATGCAGCATATATTTTGGAATAGAGCTACAAGTGATTGATTTTTTAAAAATTCACGTATCTCCTATCCTTTTAATCATTCAACCTCTAAGAACTAAGAAACATTTAAAGACATTTAATGAATGGAAAGCAAGGCCTATTCCCAAAGGCTGATAAAAATTGTTTACCTCTTAAGTGAAGATTAAGTTCTGGTTTTGTTTTTAGCATAAAAATATTTAACATAGCATTTTATGCTGTCTATGCAGAAATAGATACCGAGATATAAGTCAGCTGGGAATTATTGAGGGAGCCTCCTAAACAGCTGTAAAAAAAACAATGAAAGCCATTCATAACCTTTTACTGTTTGAATCCCAGTTGGATAGACTACCATTGTTTGTCCAATCCCAGAAGACAGGCTTTCATGCCCATTAAAAAAATAAAACAACAAAAACACTAAAAGCATACACACACTTCCTTCTTCTGTAGTGAAGTTACAATAACTAATTGTATGAAACTTGAAGAAGGAATGCTCACAGGGAATGATGGAAAGCCCTAAGGCTGATATGAGACTCCGTTACAGAGAGAGGCTGCAGGCATGTAAGAACAGAAATGGGCTTTTCTCAATTGATTCTGGCTCGTGAATCTTAGTATGGTGCTTCCCAGGGTGTAATACTACTGGTCTCCTGTTCCAGGAAGTATTCCCAGCCATAGCTACGGAGATATACTGGGTGGAGCAAAAGTAGGTATACAATTTTTTATATGGAAAATAATAAAATAATAAATAATAACACAAGAATAAACCCTGAGTTTGCATATTCACAACTGTAAACCTTTTGTCCCACCCTGTATGCTTTCATGGCTTCTTCCTTTTCCTGTTTAGAAGGGTGTCTCTTTGGGCACAGGAAATCCTATAGCTAGCCTCTTTAGTGGTAACTGACTCCTCAGCAGAGAGTCATGGATGAAAGGTATCAGAAATAATGGTTTCCCAAGATTAAAGAGCCTTGAAACAGATGCTCATCTGTGTAGCAGTTAATTTCTTAATATGAAAGGGTGGCTGTAACTTTTTATCAGGTTACTCATTAAAAGGAACTCTTGAAATTCACCTGCCTTCAGTTTTTGCTATTCACTGCTGACTGGTGGCATTCACTTCTATTTGTCTGTCCACCGAAGATTAGGAAAGTTGTTAACAAGAAAGAAGCACAGAGCCTGGAATCAGACTGCTGGAATTTATCTCCCAGCTCTGCCACCTATTTGCTGCATGACTCTGGGCAAGTTATTTAACCTCTTTGTGTTTTCATTTCTTCATTTTCAAAATAGGGATAATAATAGCAGTACATAACCCATTGGGATGTCAGGATTAAATAAAATAATGTATATAATGCACTTAACCCAGTGTCTTCTCCCTGATAAACAGCCAATAGATTTTTTCAATATTAGTAGAGTCTTTGGGTGTAAGGAGTCCCTAAGTGAGGTTGCAAACCTGACTTAAAATGCAGTATTAGTGGCTTAAGTAACTGAAAAGTCTAGAGATCAAATAATATCAGGTCTAAATCTCTTTATAAATATGAAAGTTTGACTTTATGCTTCCATTTTTTAGTCTGAAAAATAGGATAATAATAATAAATCTTTTCAGGTTATTGTGAACATTAAATGAGTTAATGCATGTGAAATGCTTCCAACAGGGCTTGTCACATACTGGGACTTGTATAAGTATTGGCTGTTATTTTTACCGTTTTTATTATTTTAATATCAAATATCTATTGTTTCTGTATTTTTTCCTTTATCTCTTGACACACTTTATCCCTCTTGCTTCCGCTCTCAGTTGCTCCTTTCATTCTTCCTATGTGTTTTTCCTGCCTGTTCTATTAATCCTATTCCACAAGTTATTATCAGCCTTCCCATTCACCAGTTCCAATATCTCTTATCCATAGAGATGTTATTTTGGAATTTCATATCAGGCATGGGTAAGCAAAAGTGCAGGGATGCACTGGGTGGTAGAGTAGGAACAAACACTTTTATTTATTCTACTGAAGTTCTGTTTTTTCATAAGCCGTACCCTCCCCTTCAAACTTTTTCGTGCAGTATTTTATGGTTAGGATTTATTAGATATCTTCTATAAGTGTCTTTAAGACACTGCATTGACCAGTTCACTACCCTCTGCTTCATGTAAGAAATGGTCTAAATACACCAGTCCAGGTATACCTCTTGAATCAAACAGAAGCTTTTCAAGGACATGTATCATGATTACCTGACTCATTCCAGGACTCTGCCACATTCCTGTTACTTGGTCAGCACCCTCTCTCCCCGGGAGTCCAGTAGCCACCTGTTCTTCTTGGTCCATCCTGGACTTCTTCCTGGGATACCTCACTGAGTTACCTGGGCCCTAACTACAAACTAATCCTTTCCTAACTCTCAAAAAAGCTCCCCTTTTCTGTTCCATACCTTCAGGGCCCTGATCTCATCTGGGTAATAATGGGCCAACCACATAAAATAATACCAGATAACATGTCATCCTTCCCTGGGAATGGAACGCATCTGTCAGCAGAAGGCCCTTAAGAAACAATATTAATGGAACTTTCCCCCTCATAGACCAAGGAAAACGAAATCTGTAGGCAAAACATTCGTTCTCAAATCACATCCTGTAGGTAGTTTGGCCAGCCTATAGGTAGGTTGATTTTGAAAAGTCCATGCAATGTGATCCTACTGGTCACTCTAACACTTCCCCAATGTTCTTTCCATTCTGCCTTTACTTAAATTGTTACTGAGCTTGGGTTGTAAACTGTAGGAATTATCTGATTTGTCCCATTTACATCAAAGTAGCCAAAACCCTTTCTTTCCTGAGAGCTATTTATTCATCTTTCCTTGGAGAGAGAATCCCCAGGAACAAACCCTTAATAAAAGTCATTGTAGAACTCTTAATCATTTTGACTTTGCTTTTTTGAGGGGTAGAGGTCTTCAGAACTTGTTTTCAGGTTATAAGAAGTCCTTCGTACTGGCCAGTCAGCAAGTAGGATGAGACTGGAGACTGCGTGGGTAGGTTAGTTGGCACCTAAGGTGCCTGTGTCATTGTACTGCTGTCCATAGCTGGAACCTATTCTGCAGTTCATCTTCAAAAAAACAATTTGCAGTACATCCAGGCACAAATCCAATTTAAACAAAGAAAGGGATTTGCATACATAAAATAACTGATGCATGGTTTTAAAAAATGACCCTGATAACTAAAATCCAAAGGCCTTTCTTTGTGAAGGTTCATATCTAGAGACGGTTAGCTGATGTTTGAGTCTGTGCCTCCAAAGTATCTATCTGAAAGATTAGATGAAATTACATTCTCAAAGCTTACTGTGCCTTGGTGGTTAGGAGCAAAATAAAACTTGACATATAGTTAGACACTAGTTTTGGTAACTTACCCTTGTGAAGAAGCTTTATTCTTTGAATTCTGGATAGCTTGAGGCAAGAGTCACATATCAAAGTACATGGCGCAATGTTTGGCACCTAGTAGTTGCCCAGTATGTGTTGGTTTAACTGAATGAGAATGGCCAAAGCTTTCCTTTGGTTTTTTGGTGAGCACTGCTTGTTGTCTGCCCAAGATCAATTACCCTCTTCTTTCCTAGAATAATCCTGGTTTTGTTTAAGATAGTAATATGCCCAGCTAAATACTCCTTTTCCCAGTATCCCTTGCAACTGGTATGGAGTAGGTGGGACATGTAATATACTTCTATCCAAGGATTTAAATGGAAGGCTTTTGGGGATTTCTGGTGAAGATTTTGTTTTCCTTATAAAAGGTGATAGATGTGGTTGGTACTGCACTTTCCTTATCTTCCAGACTCTTAAGAGTACTGTTGTCACAGCCAAGTTGTGACCACTAGACAACAACTATGAAGGTAAAAGTCAACATGCTAACGCTGGTGAGGCAGAAAGGAAGAGCTTAGGTCTTTTATTGCATTCTTGAATGGTGGAACCAACACCTACAACTACCTACTTGGAGGCTTCTGTTTATACATTTAAAAAATACCTATTTGTTTAAACCACTGATAGTGAGGATTTTGCTACTTGCACCTTAATGTCATCCTAATAGACACATATCTCCTTACCATCTGGCTTCCAGAATGTTAAAGCTGGTTCCTGGTTCTTCAGTGCACCTCACTAGGGCACTTTGCCCAAGTCAGGTTGCTACACCAGTGTGCCTAACTTCAGGCCTTTCTTAACTTCCATCTACCAGAATCAATAAAATCAAAGTTTAACTTATTCTGTGTCCTGTTTTCTCCAGGCCTTGCAAAGTGATAGAACCTAAGTGAATAGATGCTCTCATGTTAAAGCTTTTTAACTTAAAACACAGTTCTCCAATGTGTTAGCCTTAAAGGGTAGTTCCTTCCATTCCAGCAATTGGGTGTTGATAGCTGTTGCAGGTACATCAAATCATACATTTTGGGCCAGAGGAAGATTTTGGGTGTACATTGACCCCACCTTACAAGTGGTCACCTTCAATAGGTATGGCTCTATTTGGAACTATAGTGTAGATGTCTTTTTCTTCCTTCAATAGTTTTTATTTAGCTGTCAGTAACATTTGAATGATTCTGAAAAGTAATACAAAAAAGAGCAGTGCATATGATCCTCTAAAGAATTATAAAAGTCACCGTGCTGTATGAATTGAGAACATGATTATGATACCTAATGCAAATACACTTTT
>PVJD01014669.1:0-28105 GCA_004026545.1 Mormoops blainvillei
TGCAAGTGTATCCCATCCTTTCGGGGAAATTTGCACACTTTACTGGACCAGTTCCCCCTTCTCTGAAAAATCCAAAACTGTGTCACTAGTGGGATTCAAGGTATGACTGAGAGGAAGAGGAGAAAGAGGGTGAAAAGGAAGAGAGACACCTTCCCAAACACCTGAGAACCCTCAGATGGCTTACTAGTTACTGTCAACTCCGTCCTGGCTGCGGCCCCTCTGAACAGCCACGCTTTACTGTCTCCTGGTCCTCAAAGGGCCCCTCCCAGCAGGCAACCTAATTAGCCAGCCTGGAGGACCAGGGGACCCGCACAGGCTCACTCAGCTCGTTAAACGCTCCTGTCTCCTGCTGGGGAAATCGCTCTCCTGTTTTACCAGAGCTGTTTGCATTTTGCAGCTCCCAGGGGACAGAGGGCAGTGCTGGCTTGAATTCCTGACTAAGTCACTTGGCCCAGAGCCTCCATAAAACCTTGGCCCCAGCCTTCCTGACTTGGGCTTTCCTCATTAAACTTGGAGACAGGAGCCTGCTGTTTGACCTGCAGAGGCCCAGGTGGGACAGACTGGTCGTGTGTCCCTGAGGGTCCCAGCCTGAGGCGGCAGGGAGGGTGGTGGCAGCTGAAGAAAGAGACTAAGCTATTGCTGATTATAGAGATGGGCGAATCAGGACCCTGATTTCCAGATACAGCATGAGGCCCCCTACTCAGAGCTCAGCCCCTGCTTAGAAAACCTCACTGCAGGCTTTCCCCTCCCGGCTAGAGCTTGAACCTGAACACAGCCTTGCATTGGTCTTACCATTTTGTTGGCGGTTGATGCAACACTTAGAAGGTCCTCTCGCTGTTTTACAGTAACTTCAAGGCACCAGGCACCACCAGTTTGCAGGGATAGAAAGGGATAAGCTAACGTGGTTACCATGTCATCTCAGCCTCGTTATGGGAGGGTCTCTGTCCAGCCTGGAACAGCCCCTCTGGGAACTTTCTTAAACTGATGAAGCTGCCTGGCCATTGGAGAACCCTCCAGAGGCTCTGTGCTTGTTTGGGTAAAGCTTGAGCACCTTTGCTTAGAGTCCAAAACCCCCTGAGAGCTGGTCCCTGCCTCCCTCTCTGCTTTCACCCCGTGCCCTGAGCTCAGTGCTCGCCGTGAGGGAAGTGGAGTCTCGCTGAATCATCGCATGTATGCACGGGGATCAGAAAGCATGTAGGTCAGATGTAGACCAGAAGCCCGGAGCTGGGGACGGGGTGGGAAACCCAGGGAGGGGGCGGAAGATGCTCTGTCAACTCTCTCACGTTCAAGTGATATCTGATACACACGCTCTTTTAAGGAGAATCTTCGAGAAGAGAAAAATAAAAGGTGTATTTCTCACCTGAGACAACGTGCTGCAGAGGAACAGCAGTGTGAGACAGCAAGATGAACCTTAGCTTGAGAGGGATGAGATCAGAGCGGAGGGATCCGAGCCCTTCGCCCCAGGCTCCCAGTTGCATTTGGTTCCCACCGCCTGGCGACGGCGTGGGGCCTGTTTCCTTTCAAAAATCGAAGGCCAGGGAGGATCACCTGAGGCACACAGCTCTCGAGTGACAGGCCCAGAGTGACAGCCTCGCCAGAGCTGTCACTCAGCCTTCCCGAGGAGCCGCAGGGCCCCCTGGCATATCACAGCTCTATTCGCTGGGCACTGACAAAACATAGCCACCCAACATGTAGAGAATTCAGTGGGACCCAGCGAGAGTTTATGGGTCTCGCAGCAGACCTGCCTGACTTCCCACACCAGCTCCCCTCTTGGGAACAATGTCACCCCAGTCAGACTTGGAGTCTGAGCTGCAGATCTTCGACTGTGACGCTGGGGCGATGACAGCCGTCATAATGGGCGCCGAAGGACCAGAGATTGTAGATGTGGAATGATTAGCACGGTACCTGACTCACGGTAGCTGCGAGGCCACTGGGAGCAGGAGCTCTGGGTGCTGGATGCATAAGTCAATGAATGACGTGACAGTAGGCAGTCCCCGAGGTCTCTTCCAGCCTAACGCTGCCCCCTCAGTACCATGGGGTATTTCTTGCAGTATTTAAAAGCAGAGTTTCTCAAATGTGTCTGAGAGCCCCGTGAAGCCCAGTATCTGGGCAGGAGGTGAGCAGCATGAGGTTCCTTATGATGTTTTCTCTCCAATTTTGCTATGCTCTGATGGATTATGAGTCCCCAATCCCGGGGACTGCATTTGCTGTTGTTACCTAGGATGCAATCATGCTGTCTTTAAGATGAATGAGTTCCCCTCAAAGCCCGACAGGTGGCTTTCTAAAAGCCAGTCTAAAAGAGCAGAACCATCCAAGAGTCCCAGCTCCGCCCCCGCACTACGGTTTCTCCAGTGTTCTTCTACTTCGTGTCTTTTAAACACAGCTGATTTCTGCCCACACCTGTGACAGGCTAGCATTTAAAATAATAAAAGGATGAACAAATGTCATGTGTCTGCCTCCACAAGTAACAATAGCTCCCATTTACTGAGCACCCCTGGGTCCCTCACACTTTGTTCAATGTCTCACATGTTAAAAGCAGCTCCAATTCTCTCACTAGCCTGGCTGGGTTAGCCTAACAGCTCAGAGTGGTAGGTAATTTCCTGATGTTATTCAGGGAGCACCTCTAAGGGGCCAAAATTCAAGCTCAGCCTGCTCTGGCTTCGCAGCCCACATAGTTTCTTCTCCACCGCATGGCCCCGCAGTCAGAAAAGCGAACTGCATACATATGATTCGATGTGGGAACCTGACATTCTAACCCCGAGCCTGAAGGTGGCTTGGTGAGGGGACAGAGCCCAGCACTCGACATGGCCAGTGGTTCCCACAGGTGGCTGCGTGTCAAAACTGCGTTGCTACAGCTGTTGGTTGGTTTCCTTTACGTTGAGTTCCACCTTAGCCCTTGGAGTCAGAACCTCCAGGGACCGCACCCTCAAGTCCGTGTCTTTATGTGTCCCCGGGGTGGCTCTGTGCAGCCAAGTCAGAGAAACGCACAGGAAGCCACTCTTAGGTTAAAACCTAGACTATATCGTTAAGTATGACAGATTTTTCCTTCTCCCATATTTATGGTCCCTTCAATTTAAATATATATGTTACTACAGGGAAGCTAAAGCAAAAACAAAAACTAAAAAGACTTTATTAGTCCCCTTCTAAGGTACATTGTCTTTGACATTTACTGACATACTTTAAAAATCACATATATATACACATATAAGAATATATATTTATAGTACAGAGAAAGCCCACCGCTTTCTTCTCAGAGGTTACCACCATGAAAAGTTACACGTGTTCCTCCTATCCATGCTGTCAAACATCTTGCCTTTTTTGGAGATCTTGTGGTATTATTAGAGCGAGCTTCTTATAAAAGATTCAAAGTATTCCAGAGTGTCCCATGATTTGTTGAAACAGCCCAGTGTTGACAAACACCTTAATCCCCCACAGGTTCAGCTCTTCTGTTTGTTACTTACTTTTGAAAACACATGAATATCTCCTTGACTCTTCTACACAGACCTTGGTGACCCCTAACGCTCAGCAGACTCCTGGGCTCTGTCGCCGTCAGGACCTGCGTGGACGTCTGCCTAAATGTCTAGCCGTAATCCGAAGTACTTTGTTGAATGAAGTTTCCTTCCATCGTCTAGAAATCTGACATTTTCCACTGAATGTTCGTGAAGAGGAATGGCCCCTTCACTCTGGTTCAAGGGGGCGGAGAAGATGAAACATGCCATCATTCAAGAGCTAAATATCTGCAGAGGGTTTTAAGAGACCAGCACGCCCCGAATGGTGTGTCATTGAGCAGCACGGAATTTAAATTTTAACCCACCTTCGCCTGCTAACACTTCAGCAAATCCGAGTGCCATTTCTGAAAGGAAGTGGTATCTCGCCCTTTATGTAAATGATTAAACTAGCACGCAGTGCTTAAAAAAAGAAATACATATATGCTCTTGGAAACACACTGTATCCTAACTTCTGAAGACAGTAAACAAACAACTAAATAAAACGGGCAAAGCCGACGCGGAGTGCTGTCCCGCAAGGCGTCAGCCTCTCCTCTGCATGGGCTTCTGTGCACAGACCTCGCGGGCTTAAGCTCGCTATTCATGGGCCTTTTCTACCGCCTTCAGATTCCTGGCGACATTCCAGAGAGTTAAATTGATCTTCAGTTACGAGATTTTTCACACATTTGTACAGCTCTAGGCCTTAGACACCAAATTCAAACATACTTACACTTACACTTTTCACAGAGACAGCAGCTTAAATTCAATGCAGTAAACATTTTATTAGATGTATGTTTTTTCCCCTCTCTGTCTTACGTCTTCCTTTCTGTGTTAGTCTACTCAGGCTGCTAGAACAAGCTACTTCAGCTTCAACAGCAGGCATTCAGTTCTCACCCTTCCGGAGGACAGGGTATTCAAGACCAAGGTGCTGGGCGACTAGATTCCTGGTGAGAGCCCTCCTCTCTCATGCTTTTCCTCCTTTTATAAAGACACCTAAGTCATTTTGGAGGCCGTATCCTCACAGCCTCATCTAATCCTACTTACCTCCCAAAGCCATCACTGCCCCACTCCAGCCTCAAACTCCATCCCATTGGAGCTCAGGGCTTCCACATATGGATTTGGGGACAACACAAGCATTCAGCCCATGACAGCCCCCTTTCATTTATTCTCCTTCGTTCCCTCACTAAATACTTACTTATTGCTTTTCACATTGTCGGACTCTTATTCAAGGCCCTGGAATTAAGTGGGTTACTTTAAGGCGCCCACAGGACCTGCCGTCAAAGAGTCCACAGATAAGGAGGAAAGACTGACTGTCAGGCAGTGAAGCAGTTGCTAGAAGGAAGTGCTGGCTCCTTCAGAAGACATCAAAGACAGCAATGTCTTCTGCGGAGCTAGGAAGGAGGAAAGTGGGGAGTTTAGAAGTAAAGGCAGGTATTCCAGACCTCCTGAAAGGCTTTTCAGACTGAGAGCATAGCATTAAGCAACTGCGCAGAGACCCAAACGTGCCTGCGCAGCGATACCTCCCAGAAAGCTGGGCCGGCAGAGTGCTTTCATGGGGGACAGACGCAGGAAGCAGGAGAGGTGGCAGGTAACAGTGGACTAATAGGTCGGCCTGAGTGTGGCAAGAGCTGCATATTTTACACCAGAAAATTGGCCAATGCCTTCTGCTTTGTAGGTGCAGGTCACTGGCCGTGCTTGCAGAAAAGCCATATTTGGAATCCTAAGAAGATCTGAGATTAGGAGTCCTTATCAGCCGGAGGCTAAGGCAGCACTTAGCTCCTTTCCTGATCATCCTTCCCCAAACTGGCCCCCACAGAGCCGGCCAGAAATTGTCATCGGCGAGCAAGCAGACAGCACCCTCCGGTAATCTCTCCTCTGCACACGCGGGCACTGCCACTCACTTGTTTACCGCTCCGGCCTCTCACAGCTGTCCTGTCACCAGGCTCCCCGCTCCCCTCAGCTACAGACAGAAGCGCCTCATCCTTGGTTTTCAGAGTGAGGGAGATTCTGTCACTTCTATGAGCAGAAAGGCCTGGACGTCCAGGGTTAGGAATTCCAGGCGGTAAGTCTCAGCGGGGAGTGCGTCTCGACAGCCACGTTAGAAAAAAGTGTCAGTGCTTCCCTTTCGTGTTCGCTCACTAAATTTCCACTTAGGAACTTGGGTATGGACTATTCCTTTTAAAAATCGGGGTATCAACACACATTCTAAAGAACATAAGGCAGAATATAGCTGTGTCCTCAAGCAGCGGTCCTCAACCTTTTTTGGCACCAGGGACTGGTTTCATAGAAGACAATTTTCCCACAGTCGGGAGACAAGCGGGGTGGTTTGGGGGGGATTCAAGTGCGTTACATTCAAGCTCACCTCCTACTGTGCAGTCCGCTTCCTATAGGCCTGGCCCAGTACCTGACCACTGCCCAGAGGTTGGGGACCCCCGTCCTAAAGGACCCTCCCCTCCTTGATGTGGAAATTGCAAATCTAATTTTTAAAAAATCAAGCTTGGCTTTCTTTTACATTGTTTCTAATGTGTATGCCACGAGGTTTATGTATTCACATAGCTTTTCACTCAATGTCTGTCCCTCTAGGAATTTGTCCTAAGGCAGTAATTGGAGTGCAGTGAAAGCTACGAGCGTTCCCTCTGCTCCGTGCACATGGGCAAAGGTAGGGGAAACTGGAAAGCATCCTCTTTGCTGTCTCCCGCGGAGGAGGAAATTGGTTGTTGCGTCGCCACAAAAGGACAATTTGGAGAAACGGTAACTTTGAAAGGAGAAGGGAACCACAGAGGAGTGCGCAATATTTATACAGAAGTGTAGATGAAATGTTGGAGGCAAAGGTCTCAGCAGGATGTTAGGCACGACTTTTATTTTCCCTTTTACGGAAAGATGAGACTCTCCGGTCATCAGTGGGAAGGCTCTGGGCCGGGTGTGTCGCATGCAGGAGGTGGCGAGGAGGGAGCTCAAGGCTGAAACTAGAAACAGGGAAGGACACCGGGCTGTGTGCTGAACGAGGTACCGCCAGAGGGGCGCAGGTGGTCAGCGGTGGGAAGGGAACTTCAGGGTCAGCAAGAAATAGGGGGTGTCCTAAGCAGGCTTACACTTCTAAAGGCTTAGAATGGCAACGGCACTAATAAACAAAATCGGCGCTGCTGGAAGGTTCGGGTTCCGAGGTGCCGGTTCTAAAATACATTCGATTCGTTGCTTCTTGGGATGCAGCCCCCATTTTTGCCAGTTTCAGGAAAGATTCTACCCCAGCGGTTTCGTCCTGGCGGGTGTTTCTGAAACAGCGGTGATCCGTCCTGAAAGGACCATTTGGACTTCACGGGGACAACAACGGGAGACAAGGCCAGACGCCTTCGGCTATTTTGCATTGTTTAATAAGTAACTATAGAAATAAAATAATGAAAAATTTAGGTTTTGTATTATTATGGGCTGAGAATTGGACCTCGTAGGAAAAAAAAAGTAAGAGGGATTATTCCAATGTGACTCTTATGTTTATTGTTTTAAAAGCTCTGTGCTAATAGCAAAAGAATGTATTTCTGGTGGGAAGAGACGTATTTCCATGGCTTCGGGGAACTTGACTTCTCTCCTAAAAATATATTTCCTTAGACATTATAAACAAAACACCTTAAACAATAAAAAAAGAAAATATGGCAAAAAAATGTCTCCAGCAAACATAGCAATGTTTTATGTCCTTATCATTCAAAGACCGAAGGAAAATATGAACATCCGCTCCCCACTCTCCTCAAAAACGGGTGCAAAGAATACAAAAGACTGTTTACAAGAGAAGATTTGCATATGACAAATAAATAAGAAATAAAGATGTTATCCTTACTAGTAACAAAAGAAATGATTATTACAGCAGCAGCGTAAACCTTGCTTCCCATGGGTTGGGAGATTGGGTGGCGGAGCATCTCTTGCTGTGACATGTGATTTAATGTTGGTGGCACGGATCCAGTGAACATTCTCATGACCTCCTGGGGTGACAAATTGCTGGAACCTTTCTGCAGGACAATTTAAAGTTGATCCCTGTCCTTTAACTTAGTAAGTTAACCCTTCTAATTTGTTGTTGATAAAAGCATAAATATCTGCCTCTGTTCAGGTATTAGTTCAGAGCAGCATTTTTGTAATAGCAAAAATAATCAAAAATAACTGAAAGGGCAAAAAAGGGGAAATGTTTAAATTAATTATGGTTACTTTATCTGATGGAGTTCTACTAGTCGCTCACTAAAACTCAGGTTTTCAAAGACTATTTAATGACATGGGAGATTATTCAAAGCAACAAGTTTTAAAAAACCCTCAAAACTGTATACAATATGCTCCTCAATACATTTTATAAGCATATGTGCATAAAACTACTGGAAGGCAATACACTGACCTGATAATAACAGTTCTCTCCTTATAGTTGCATTATCCTTTTCTTCCACATTTTCCCATACTTTCCAGTTTCTACCAAGAAGGTACATTACTGTGCCGTTTAATTAAAACCTGTTATTTTAAAACAAAATGATATCCGGGGAGCATCAACAGTTCTCCTTGGAGACAGAGCACAGCCCGAGTCACCAAGACAGCAGAACGGCATCACCTGTTTAGCCGTGTGGCCCTGGCTCTCCCGAGGACAACATCCTCGTGGGCTGTGATTTTGACGGGGCCCAGAGGAGGGAGGCATGTGGTCCCAAGTCCCCTGGCCAGTATGTAGCATCAAAGAAAAACGAAACCAAACACTAGGTAAAGCCATAAAGACAGATTTTAATCAGTGAGACATCATTGAAATCAGGGAAAGAATCCAACGAGGGCGGAGCTTCCATTTGCACAGGGTGTCTGGGGCTTTCAAGGCAGAATGATGGGGTTGGGGTGGGGCATTGCTCAGCAGAGTCGAGGAAGGGAAAATACATAAAGCAGGGGGGCAGTTTGGTGCAAGGGAGACCCATCCGGGCTTGCTAAGTGGTGCTTATTGGAGTGAGGTTCGTCTGCTCCCACAGAGGCTGGGGGATGGGGCCCTATCTTCATGTGGCTTCTGGGACACGCAGTGCTTTCTAGCATCCTTAAGTTTTCTCAGGAAGGCACTTAAGTGGCACCAGGGCCATCTTTGGGGTACAGCCTTGTGCTGTTAGAGAGCATGTTAGTGTTTGTCCAAGTTGCTCTGCCAAGGTAGAGGTCTAGCGGTTGAGTCAAACAGCGGGCTGGGGGACACCTGGCTTGAGTTGGCTCAAGGACAGAATCTTTGTCAGTAGCAAGCGTCAGACTACAGCCCAGGCCTCCAATTCTCCTCCCCCTACCACATGTTTGCATATCAAGAACACTTTTTGACCTGAAGTGAACTTCAACCCGAAATGAGAGGACAAGAATTATTGAGGTAAGGAGATTAAGGAGAAAAAACATGCTTGTCTAGGATAAGGTCCCCCTCCTTCCCCCTTATGCTGGTTAAAATGCTCAAAGCCAGTCTCTTTCCTGAATGAGCCATCCCCACCTGCTCTGTGGGGTTAGCGTTGAGTCTAAGTATTGAGTGGGCAGGATAAATAATACCTGGGAGCCTCACCACGGAAAGTAGTTTCTTAATAAGTTATTGGTTTAAATGCTTGTGTACTGTGTATAAAATCCTGGGTGTTTTACTCTCTCACCAGCTGACCAGTGAGAAGCATTATGGTGTTGACTTCCTCGTTTACCTGAGAAAATGTGTTACTCATTAATCCCCTGTCAGTCAGGAACCTGAAGACAAGCAGCAGTTGCAGGGCTGTTTTGTGTCTTCAAACCTAATGTTTGGAGAACTTCCTGGGATCACTGTGACGTCTGGAAGAAAGCCATCAGCGGCTGCGTGAGCAGGATCTTTCCAGTCCCGTTACCCGAGGTTTACCCGTGGCTGATAGCTTGCTTCCTTCCTCTTTTTCCATTTGGTTTTCTTTTCCCCTCCTCTCTCTTTTCTTTCTGTCTTCCTTCCTTTTCCCTTTTCCTGTCCTCCCTTCTTCCTTCTTTCTTTTCTTTTTTTCTTTCCTCCTTTCCTTCTTTTCTCTCTTCCTTCCTCCCTTCCTTCAACCCTCCAATTCACTTAGTAAACATTTTGGCCCCCATTCATTAGCAGACCATGTGATCACCCACTGAGAGCCAGTCTAACCTGTTGCCAAAAGCATAGACTTTGGACTCAACGAGCCAAAGATCAGCTTTCGGTTCAATATCAACGAGTTGCTGATCGCGACCAGGTTATTCAATCCCTATATGTGCATTCATTTCATAAGCACACATTTATTTGGTGCCTCTGTGTGTCTTAAGGTATGCTAGGTGTACCCACTGTGGTTTTTAAAAATACTCTGTAAAATTCTAAAATGCTGATCACCCTTGAGCTATTGTGATACTCCAACTAAATGACATATGTAACAATGGGTAGCCAGTGGGTAACCCCACATCTGTCCCATTGTAGACATCAAGTAACATTATCTCTCCGTCCTTTTCTTCCAGGCCCCTAAATGCCAAGTATGCATATGTGGGTTTTTGAAAGGATCTCACAGGCTAGTCAGAAAAAGCAGAGTTGTTAGGGGTGAAACAAACTGCACTGTATTTCATACATTCCAAGTCACATATATATTTATTGTTTTGTTTTGGGTTTTTTTGCCATCTTTGCCATCAGACTGCATGTTAAAATCTCTGTGAACCAGATGGTGGCTGCTGCGCTGTAGGGGCTATTGTGGTCGCATGTACTGTCAGAGCTGTCCACACCGTCACCCCTTCAGTCCGTTAGGTATATATATTATCAGTATTCAGCATGGTGACTTCAACTGCCTTTAGAATGCCTTCGAGGAGATTACGCTATGATTCAGCATTAAAACAGAAAGCCCTTGGGGTACACAAAAATTGAGAAGCAGGCATTAATTTGATATTAGTGAGCAAATAGTCCTCATCAGAAAAATAACCACCCTCATCAAAGCTTGGAAGGAAATGTCACAGACCATGCTAAAGTATCCTTTGTAGAAATGTGACATTACTTCATACTTGGTGCCCTGATGGAAAACTACAGCCATCCTGACACTGGTTCAGAAAGTGATTTAAATAAATAAATAAGCCAGCAATGACAAAAAAAAATCATCACCCTGCCTCCTCGTAACTTAGGTGACAGATTTCATTTGGCTGGAACTCAGTTTTCTCTGCTGAAAGAGCAGTGCGAATAACGCATACCCAGCAGGCCTGGTAGAGCAGTAAATGCGGTAGAGGCTTTGAAATGAAACAGGTAAGATGAGAAAGCAGATTGTCCCGTACTCAAAATTAAGCGGCTGGGAAAAAATGGAGCAAGGTAGCTAAGCCAGAGAAGAGGGTCCCTCCACTTCCCACCCAAGACAAAGCCAAGAAGAACCTGCAGCAACACTGGGAACAGCTAAGGTGGGGGAGGCAGAAACTGGAGGGCCGGCCGCACAGCAAAGGCTCCGATGGGTGTTGCGAGCTTCCTTCAGTGGCCTGCCTGCTCCATTACAGGACCAGGGTCAAAGCAAACAAACGGTGAGGGACGCAGGAGATGAGGTGAATTAATATTCGGCTCTGTGTTAGATACGGGCTGGAGTGCTGCTTGACCCCTACCTGGCAGTGATGTGTCCAATTCATCATTTCCCATCCCGCGCTGGGGTTTCCTTACGGTAAAACAGGTAAGCACCCCGGAACCTTCTGAGGATCCACTTGGATCTTAAGTGTGAAACACTTAGTAAACTGTCAAGCACCCTTTGGTATTCTTAATCCAATGATCAAACTTAATCTTCATGTCTTTAAGGGATTTTTGGGTTGTTTTGGTTTGTTTTTCTTAATTAGAAATGCATTGATCTTACATCAAGGGTGTTTTTTGTTTGGTTGGTTTAGTTTGGTTTTTGTCCTGGCTTTTAGATTTCAAACTAGTTTTCAAATCTGGAACCAGTGCCAACCGTGGAAGGAATGGGAATTTTGCAATCCTTCTGAAGTAATGATTTCTAAATGCCAACCCTGTCATTTAAAAGCCGGGTGACCTTGATTAAGTCACTTAGGCCTTCCAAGTGTTGACTGGTCTATAAAACAGGAGCGAAAACACAACATTCCCAGTTTTAGGGTAAGGACACACTACAATGACTAATTTTGAAAACCAGAGAATTGCGATTTCTCCAGCTGAGACAGAGACACAGGGTTTCTTTTGCCCCAGCGTCAAGCACAACCCTCGGATTCTGCAAGGGAGCGAAGCCCCGCCTTCCAGGAGACTCCCCGGTGGCAGGCTGCCCGGCTTCCCCTTAGCGCTCCCTCTGCTCATGGGAAACTCCAGACTCGAGTTGCGATCTGCCTGCCTGTGTTGGCCCTGCTCCTCTTTTGCGGGCGATAGATTGCTTCTGCGGAAGCTGCAAGTGCAATATTTTGAAAATAGACATCCATTTCTAGAAGACAAGACATCCAAATAAGAATTTTTTCTCTTTTACGTTAAAAATCATGGTATCAGTGTTTTTCATGTCGGCATGATTTTTGGAGCTGTTCACTAAGTCGCTTTTGTAATGGCCACCCATTGGTGCAGGAAGAAGCAGCTGTACCAGGACTCTGGGCCGCGTCCACCCTGGAGCAGGCTTTCCGTCTCTCAGTCTTACCCTTGTGTTACCAGCGCAATTGCGTCCCTTCAAAATTCACATGCCGAGGCCTCAGCCCCAGCACCTCAGGATGCGGACTTATCTGGAAACAAGGTTGCTGTCAGGTGCAATTACTAAGTTCGGTTGCCGTCATACTGGAGTGGAATGGACCCTAACGTCACACGACTGGTCCTGACACAAAAGGGAAATTTTGACACAGACATGGACACAGGGAGAACACTATGTGACAAGGAAGACAGAGAGCAGTGCGATGTTCCTATAAGCCAAGGAGCCCAAAGATGCCAGGGAACTACCGACCACTGGGGGAGAAAGGCCTGGAGCAGAGCCCCCTCACAACCTCGGAAGGGACCAACAGCTTCCTCTGAACTTCCAGCCTGTTACCTAAGCTACCAAGTGTGTGACACTTCGTTACAGCAACCCCAGCAAACTGTTAGGTACCTAATAGTCCTGAGAGTTAGAGATTGTTAGAGGTGGAAGGTTCATTTAAAAACCTTTCGGCATTATTCCCTCATGATCCATAGGGAGAGTAGGGCCCGCCCCCAAACCCCAACCTGCCTGTGATTAGCAGCAAGGGCTTGACTGGAAGCCTGGATCCCTGGCAAGCAGAGAGGCGGTGGGTATTCGCTTCACTACGGTATGCTCTTCACTACAAGGTACATGGCAAAGGTTGAAGTTACTCAGTGTAAAAGTGCCATCAACCTAGAAAGAGGCAGACTTCCAAGATGGCCTCCGGCTCAGTGCGCTGAGACACCCCACCCCCTGTCCAAGTCCTCCAGGTGCGGGTGTCCCTGTCTCCACCTCAGACCCACTTGGGACATTTGCAGGTCTATGTTTGCCCTTCCCCCAGGCCTCAGAGGACACTGCTTCTCGGAGAATTTTAAGATCTGACTAGAATACTCCTTCCCCAGAATTTCGAGAGATCCTTTCACCTTCCTGTAGCCTTTGCTCAAATATCACTGTTATCAAGAATATTCCTTATCCTCTTCTACTTCTTCCTAAATAGTATTTCTCATGCTTTCTATTTTCTATGTTTATATATATTTAGTGGCTGCATCTCGCTACTCAGATGTAAGCTCCAGACAGTCAGGGGTCTTTTGTGTGTGTTTGTTTTTATTTGATCACTGATATATTCTAAATGTCTAGAATAAGAATGCCAGCAGTACACTGGGCTTCTAATATTTTTTTGAAAGAATGAATAATTATTTTTGAAGTATCGTTATTTGCATAGTTCCAACGTTACTACTGAACTTACTGCCTTTCTGTTCTAGAAGGACCGCCTCATAGTGGAGACCTCGGCAACTGAGGGGACCTCTTGCCTCTGGCAGCCTTGGCTTTTGGCCTGTGGCCCAGTTACAGCCCAGACCTCCATCTAATCAAGAGAAGCCCCGAAAGAAACTTGAAGAAAGCATTGATGGAGAAAATTAAACCTCAGCATTGAGCTGGCAACAATCTCTTTCTCTCTCTGTCTCTTTTTTCTTTGTTATTTCCAAAGGTATTTACAGTTGTATTTTTTAAACATATTATATTTAGGCTACGGTGATAAAACAATTTAGACACGCAGGTCCAATTGCCCTCTAGAGCTACACTGGTAAATAAGGTGGCAACTAGCAGCATGTGGCTGTTAAAATTTAAATTAATTAAAAGGGATTAAAATTAAAAACTCAGCTCCTCAGTCACACCCGGTTCATCCTCATTTCGTAGCAGCGATATGTGTCCGGTGGCTGCCAGGGCTGACAGTGTGGATGGGGAACGTCCCATCCTCACATTGCTCCCATGTCTTAGTGTCCGGGCCCTTGACATCATATCACAATGCATGATGGGAGATTTCACTCTTCCTTAGATCATGTGACACACTGACAGGTGGACTCGGGCAAAGTTGACTCTGTTAGGTTCCATGCTCACCTTCTCCCCCTATGATCTCACAGGTCTGTGCACAACAGACAATAGTAGGTGTGTTTTAACAGGACTACAGTATCAGGTGTTCAGGTTCTGAGATTTCTGAAGCCACAGTTAAGAGAAGCAGTGTCGGAAAGGGCACAGGGGGCATCCCATTTCGGTGAGTCCGGGCACATACAAATAGTGCAGAATGACTGAGGTGCGAGGGCAGCATGGGAGCGAGGCCGCGTCCTGCATCCCGACTTCTACGGAAAGAAAGCGACGCAGCTGTAAACCCCCCCGGACGGGAGCTAGCATGGTTGATACATACTCTCTGAGTCCTCGGCACCTAGCGTGCTATAGACTAGGCTCTTCATATGTCTGTTGTTGAATGAATGAGTCAGATAATCAGCCCACTAACACATCAATCAGCCAACCGAGAAACGATGAATGGACAAAGGCAGGATGCATTTGCCAGGATAGGGATAGGAACGTTGCTCCCTACTAATATGTAGAGCCAAAACTTCAGGGGCTTCCCACTACAAAACTCACTTTTCATGTAATTTGACATGTCTAAAATTGGCTGCATTGAAGGCAAACTGTCCACGTGGTCGTTCCGGGGAGGTAGGCTCTGGCATAGCCTGCGGGCTTTCAGCTACAATATCCTGGACAAGTGGCCTGCTAGGTCACTTAGGTAGAGAAAAAGAGACATGGAGGAGAGGCAAGTCATTTCTACTCAAAGGTCATTGGCAAGAACTTGTTACATGACCCCATTCCCTGCCAAGGAGCCTGGAAAATGGGAGGGAGCTCATGACGTTATCTGGCGAGCTCTGACCGTCTCCCACACCAGATCCCACGGAACCACAGCACAAAGCTTAAAATGTATCCATTGGGGGTTTCCAAGCTAGTTTTTAATTTTTATTTTTAATTTTATTTAGAGTCAGAGGGGAAAGGAGGGTGAATGAGAAGGAGAAAAGCATCAATGTGTGGTTGCCTCTCACTCACCCCCTACTGGGGACCTGGCCTGCAACCCAGGCATGTGCCCTGACTGGGGAATCCAACCAGCAACCCTTTTGTTCACAAGCTGACGCTCAATCCACTGAGCTACACCACCCAGGGCAAAGCTGTTTTTTTAAAGGCACCAGATTCTTCCTTCAAATAGAGTTCAATATGTAAGTAAGGCAAAATAGGCCTGTTCTGGTCGCAACAGGGGCCCAGAGAGGAGGATCCACAGCCACCCACTCTGTGCCTTCTATATGCGTCCAGGGAACCCAGGACTCGGCGCACAAAGGAAAGGCCTGCCCGAGACTGCTGGGAGCCAGGAAAGTGGGGCGATCACAGCTCCTCTGCGAAGATGAGGGGGCACTGGGGGAGAGGGTGGGTGCAGAGGGGGAGGTAAGTTGAGGCAGTGCTGTGTGTGCACTGGGGTGAGAGGCAGCTATAGGGGCCGAGGCCCCCGGAGCCATTCAGATGAGGGAGGCTGAGGACCTGAGCTGTGTCCCTGTGGGATTCCACGGGATTCCCCAATTTTTTCCTGTTCATAATTCCGAGCCTGTTTCTCAGTCTGGCTTCATTTCCCCTGTAGAAATGTTGAAGGCACTTCAGACTTCCTTCCAGTACTGACACGGTCCATTCCGGGAGCCAGCACGCTGTTTCTGCAGAGTGCGAGGTAGTAGGTGCCTCAGGCCTGTGGGCCACTTGGTCTCCATTGCAGCTGCCCACTCTGCTGTTGTTGAGAAAAACCACAACCACAAAATGCAGATGAATGGGCGTGGTGGTGTTCCAATAACATTTTATTTATGAACACCGGAACTTGAATGTCATGTAATTCCCAGATGTCATGAAACATTATTCTTCCTTTGATTTGTTTTCAAGCATTTACAAATGTGAAAAGCAGTTTTAACTCGCAGAACCTGATAAGAACTCTGTCCAGAAAAAGTCCAACCATTGTTAATATAAGGAGAACGGTTTGTGTAACATCGATGTAACCTGGCAGCCAAGCAGAGTGGAGTGGAATGCGCATGTGTGAACAATGACGACTTCACTGTACTAGTCAGTAGGGATGATAGATGCTGCTGAGTGAGCATGTGCACTGTGTGGCCGTCACATTCAAAATGACTGAGGGAGTAGAGCAATGAATCTGCATCATATTTTGCATTAAACATTCCTCCACGGAAACCATTCGGATGACTCAGAAGGTCGCAGCTATGGGCACCTGGCAATTGACAGCTTCATCATGACAATGCACCCACTCATGCATCACATCCCAGGCACAGTTTTTAGGGGAAACAACAAATCACCCAGGTGACTCAGCCTTCCTACAGCCCAGATTTGACGCCCTGTGACTTCTGGCTTTTCCCAAAACAAAAATCACCTTTGGAAGGGAAGAGATTTCAGACTGTTGAGGAGATTCAGGAAAGTACGACAGGGCAGCTGATGGCAATTGGGAGAACTATATGAGGTCCCAAGGTGCCTACTTGGAAGGGGCCTGAGGCATTGTTGTTCTATGTACAATGTGTCTTTTATCTTGTATCTTCTTCAGTAAATGTCTCTGTTTTTCATACTACATGGCTGGATGCCTTCTGGACTGACCTCATAAAAAAAGACAGTGGGCCAGACTTGACCTGGGTGGTACATTATGCTGACCTCTGTTTTTTTGTTTCGTTTTGTTTTTCACTTTAACTACCGAGTGATTATATCAGCGTGAAAAGGACTCATATTCATGAAGATTTGTTTTTTTTTCTTTTTGGAGGGGCATACATTCTGATGAAATATAAATAAAGATATGAGACTAATGATTTAAACGATTTTTCCATAGAACACACAGAGACCCTGGAAAAAAAAAACACACACTGGGTATCATTGTTGATTTAGTTAATGTCATTGTGATTTCATTCTGTACCACCCCAGGCGCCCTGGCACACCCACACCATTAGAATAAACCAAGCAGAATAAACAAGCCGGAGGCCCTGGCGTTCCTGGATCCTCTTGCCTGTGTAATAGGAACCCGAAATAAAGACCCTGTCCCTCAGGGCAAGGCCCGTGGAAACCACCAGTCAGTTGTGAAAATTCCCGGCCACCCTGAGCTGAGAGAAAGTTTGGATTTCTTAAGGCCTAGAAAAGAAAACATTTTGTTCAGCTTTCCCTTATCAGAAGTCACCAGTCCCTAAAAGTGCCCTCATGAATAAACACACCAACTAAAGCTTCAAGTGAAATTATTCATCCTCAAAGTGATTTCTTCCCAATTGTCAAAGCAACGCAGAATTATTTTAGGTACTTTGGGAAAAAGTGATCTAAAGGTACAATGATGAGAACAAAAGTCACCCCGAATCTCAGAACCCAGAGGCTTGCATTGTAAACCAGAGACCACTTCTTTGCCATAACAAGGATCCTACTGAATTTTGTATTTATAGCCTGATTTCTTCTCGCTCGACACTATCCTGTGAATTTCCCCGTGTCATTCAAATGCTCTTAGATGTGTTTTCCACTGACTGCAGGTTTTTGTACAGACATGTTTTTGTTCACTGATTTATTGAAAACGATATTTCATGAACGATTACGCATCTGCCCCACAAATATTTACCGTGTGCCCCCTTGATGCTGGGAATGGGCCTAGACTCTGCAGGCCCCAGGGGCACAGTTAGTTCTTGTCCTCGCGGAGCTGACATTGGGCACCTATGCTGGGTCCTGTGGTCCTGAGATGAACACAGAGAAGTTGGGGGCACGTAAGGGGAGGTGGCAGCGGTGGGAGGACGGGGAGAACTTTGGAGAACAAATGCATAGTTCAAATGGCATCATTTTGACAGATGTTTTGATTCTCATCCCGACTGTCTAGATAGGGGTTGAGCGGTGCCCAAGTGATGTCGGGTCTGCCCGCGGGTCTGTCCTGGTTAGACGGTTCGAGAGGACTCAACACTTAAGATGAGCTCAGTTCACCAGAGCAGGAAAGATATCGGTTTCTCACCAAATGACAGGGAGCAGCAGTATGTCCAGGGGAGATGGTTTTGAACCAGAATTCAACTACCTTAAATCCTGGTCTCTGGATCAGTGGAGATAATGGCATCCACGTGCCCTGAGCCACAGAAAAGGTTTTCTGGAGCCAGTCACCTTAGGAAAACAGAGCCTCTTTCGGGGAGGGTGCTGACTCCACCTGGCACTGAAACAACTGGTTCTAGTTGTGTGTTGAATAAATTAGCATTATCTTGCTCCTCCAGAACCCAGTGAAAGCAGATAGAATGCCTGCTTACTTTTCACCAAGTTGGTATGAGATTTAACTGAGATGCTACACAAGAAAGTATTGTAAAAAGAACTCACCTTCATGAAGGTATAAAGTGTTATGATAACCCACTTTTAAATGAAGCCTTCACATCATTTGTGAAGAACACTCTAAATTTTCCCAGACATTTTTACACCTGATAATTCTTTTATTGTTTGTAACCACACGAGCAAGTTTAAGCAGACTTTTTCTGGACACCTGTGTCTCCGCTATAAAACAGAACTGTCCAGCCTCCTGAAACACCTTCAGGGCCAAGGGTCTAAATTCAAATTCCAGACTGCCCACGTTAAGGGCAAGCTATGTTAAAGCCGCGCGCCACAATTTCTTCTTTTGAAAAACTCTTCCTCATAACGCCGCTCTCAGAAATCAGCGAGATACCATGAGACAGCGTAACTAATGCACCCAGCGTCATAGCCAGCTCAAATGAAAACTAACTAGCAACGTTATTATTATAACTGCTGTTGTCACACGAAATCACTTCCTAATGCCGCCTGGGTTTCCATTCACGTAGCAGCCCGGTTTCACACGGCACTGACTGCCAACTCAAGAGGACGTCCTCACTCAGTTGGCTGTGAACTCACGTCGCTTCCATCTTGTATTTTTCTGGCAAAGATTTTAGATTTAAAAACAGTCAGTTTCAAAACACTTGTTATGAAAACGTAAATTTGTTCGATCGTGATTGACACATGCGGGAGTCATTTGAGCGTAACGTGACTGTGTTTGTGCATGCGTTAGTTCATCTGCGGGAAACTGCACGCAGCTGACCTGAGCTCCACAGGAAAAAGCAAAATGCACACACCTCATCCATCTAGCGGCCACTGCAAATCGCCACACGTGGTATGACCTCACCCACCCACATCTGGAGTTAGAATTTCCCCTCCGACTCCTGATCGCCCTGTCTCCCCCACTTCACAATAGCTCGCAAGCTGCCCCCTTCTGACACCCACTTGCACAGCAAACTCCTGGGCTTTCCCAGGGCATCATGTCATAGTCACTGCGGGATGTGTGATGACTTTACCCTTCAACATGCACGCGACTCTGCTACCATTTTCATTAAGTGCCTATGTCTGCGAGTGTGTGCCACAGTGAGGTCACGGGTGTTGTCACCTCACACTTCCCTGAAGTTCTGTAGTTTTTACTGCACAATGCTGTCATTTACAGGGACCTACCATATTCTCCCGTTTTATGTTGGATAAAATAGGACTCGCTGCCTATTGAGAACAATTTTTTTCCGTTTTATATAAAATGTGATCAGGTATTCCAAGAGAGAGAGGAATTCCGCCTGTGGAAGTGTAAGACCTAAGAATTGAAGTTACATGGGACCCTGTTCCAGGGGAAGCAGCAGGATGCCATGTAAACGGGAGGGTCTTTGGAGTGGCACACATCTGGACCGGATGTCCTCCTCCTTGAGCACCACAGGTCAACGCGCCAGGTCTCCAGACCTCGCTGCCCTCCTGTGCGAACATCAGGAAATGACACTCACTGCTCAGGATAGATCTGGGAAGTAAGCCACAAAACGTGTGCACTGTGCCAGCCCAGTGCCTTGGGCAGGGCAGACATATTTGTTCTCTGCTCTTTCCTTGGTATGCTAAAACCTGATGAAGTGTGTGGAGCACACGTTCTGTTCCAGGAGCTGTTCTATGTACCTTTAATGTATTAACTAATTTAATCTGTACAGCAACCTTATGCCGAGGAGTCTGTAATTATTCCTGCTGGACAGATGAGTGAATGGGTGCACAGAAAGGCTGGGTGATTTGCCTAAGATCACATAGCTAGTGTGCCGGTTATCGTGATGGGACTCACAGCCGGAGGATGCCCTTCTGCTCTCGGCTTTGTGAGGCTGAGACTGGGGCTCCGCCAAGCATGCGTCTACTCTGCCACCTGGATTCCCTTACGTGTCTGCACGGCTGGAGGGACCTGCTCCTTCCTATTTGCTGCTTGTGTCACTTCCCGCCCACTGTTCGTCCCCCATAAAAACTTGTCCCCCCCAGAAGAAGCAGTTCCTCCCTGTTGCAGCAGATAAATCTACTTGGCAGTTTCCCTACCACTCACAGGACAAGTGCTGTCGTGCGCCCCCCAAAGACCTTCTCGGGACCTGTGTGATAGCTCCTACGTGCCCTCTGCTATGGTTCAGTAATGTAATCACTTAAAACTCTTCTCTTCATCAGCCCAGTCCCAGGGGTTGTAGGCACATCCAGCAGTTGCTACTTCTGAGATTCTTAGAGTTTGCTTCTTACCCTTCCAGTCACCTCGTTAACGACTTTCTACTTCATCAGCATTGCATATATTAAAGTCTCGCCGTTGGTCAATGTGACGTGTGTGCTGTGTGTGCTGGTTGTACCCTGGCCACTGCATCTGGAAAGGGCAGAGAGAGAACTGTAAGCCAGCCAGCTGTATGTGGGGGTCGACCACTGTCACTACCATGTCTCTAATGTCATTACTTCATTAGGCATTCTTATGCAGTGCTCACTGTCTCAAACATCAACCTAGCTGGGAGGTGGCTGAATAATATGACACTACCAGCTCCAGTGCTGTAGAGTCAGAGGAAAGGGGCTAAGTACTTTAATCGACCCTCCATGGAACCCAACATTTGGAGACCAGTTGGAACAGCCACCTGCTTCTCCTTGTGGCCCACTGACCATCAAACAAGAGGAGAAAAGGTCAAGAAATGTCAATAGACAATAGATGCCCACACTGGAGCCATTGGAAAGCTTTCTCTGGAATTCTGCACTTTCATGTGGAGCACAAGGCATAGCCCCTCGCCTTCCCGAATGTCTGAGCTGGGAGGATCCTCAGAAAGCACCTGTTCCAGAACTCCTGTTTTATCAGTGGGTAAGTTGAGACCCAGGGAGGAGAAAGGCCCTGAGCGCCAATTACACAACCACACAGACAAAAGCACTGTCTCCTGAGAGCTAAGCTTTCAACATCAAACCTAACTTTCCTACTTGAACGTTTGCTGGATAAGTTTTGTGCTTTAGCACTTTTTCTAGCAATGACTGTCACTTCCCTGGAATATGATCTCTGTGGATTGGGGGTCTTCTGCTTCTCCCCGGGTTTCAGGTCCTAGAAGGACAGGGAGATGGGGCAATGAGAGGTCCTTTTCCCTGTCTTAATGTCTTACTGCCTCCCCCTCTTACCTCCTCCTCCCTGAAGGTGACAATGAGGCTGATGCAAGTGAGATGAGTCGAGTAAATGCAGGGTCAGATTCTGCCTTTATTTACAATTTAGGTATTTTATCTATCATGGGTGTTTGGGACATTAATTTTTATTTCTAAAGTACTGCATTAAAATATTTATCACAATTACTGGGTTCTTTGGTGCTTCCTTATATTTTGTGCTCAAGGCCAGTGTCTTACTCATCATACCCTTGTCCCATCCCTGCCCTCTGTCACTGCCCTCTCTGCTGCATGCCCCAGAAAAGTCAGGTTTGGGAGCTTTATAATCTTCTTCTGATGCACACTCTCCTTCTGAAATACTAAAAGCATTCCCACTGATAGCTCAAAGGATGAGTAACATGAAAAATGGCCACCCATCAAGGATCACTTGATGGAGAGCAAAGGAAAGGGGGAGAATCTTTAACTTTGATGTAAAGCACGCTCTTGTAGCAGAATGGCATGGGCTTTGAAGTCAGAGAAACCGCTGACTGAATCCTGACAACACCACTTAGCAGCTGTATGACAGCCCCCAACTGGTGGGATTGACTGTTTATGATCTGAAGGCACTGGATCACAGACATGGTCGAGGCATGTCCCCTGCTGTGAAGGCCACCAAAATCTAGATGGGGGAAATTACAACTCTCGGCCTTGGTTTCTACAGTGGAAAGTAGAAATAGCATTATCTCTTTGGGAAGATTGAACATAGTTCTCACAGGAAGTTGCCTGGCATCATGGGCTGCCCAGTTAAAATCCACCCCCATGAAAGGAAGTAAGCTCTTCACTATTACAGTGTGCCCAGAAGTCACCATCAGTCCACCCGGGTACTCCTGCATAATTCAGACTTATCGGCTTACAGCTATTCAAATTCATTCAGAAAGATCTCGCCACCTCAAAAAGATAGTCACTGGAAACCCGCGATGGAGTGCCTCAGCATTTAAGGAAAACGCAGAGGGAGGTGCTTGCCTTTCAGCCACAGCCTTGAGAGGCCTTTGGGTTTTGATGTAGCACTTTTCATTCCTGGCACCTTGTGCATTTTTCACAGCAGCATCCTTGTCCTTCACCTCGGCCCTCTGCCTCTGAACCTAGTCGGTCTCCCTTAGGTCTGCAGGTGCTTTGAGAGTGAGTGTCTTTTCCCAGAAGGATCAACAACCATCTGAACACGATTTCATACCCTTCTGGTGTTACAATTGCAATCTTCTTCTGAAGATGACTCGGGGGCAACCTCTCCTAACACAATGTGGTAGGCAGAATTCTAAGATAACCCCCAGTGAGTCATGCCCTTGCCTAATGTCCTGCTATTGAACGTAAGAGGAACCTGTGGTTTACTTCTTGCCAATAAAATATGACAAAGGTGACGAGATGGTCACTCCCGGGATGATGTTATATAAGACTCCGTTACAGCAGACTACAATGACAGGCTCCCCTACTGACCTGGAAGAGGTGAGCTGTCAGGTTATAAGAGGACCTATAAGAGGGTCATGTGGCACAAAACTCCAGGTGACCTGTAGGCACTGACAGCAGCCCCAACTGACAGCCACCAAGAAAGCAAGAACCTCAGTCCTGCAGCCGCAAGGAACTGAACCCTACCAACAGCCATGTGAACTTAGAAAAGGACTCCAAGGTTTAGAAAGGAATAAAGGCCAAGTAATGCCTTGATTTCTGCCTAATGGGTCCATGAGCAGAAAACCTAGCTAAAACTTACCCAGACACTGGCCACATGGAAACTGAAATAACAAATTTATATCGTTTTAAGCCATTACATTTGTGGTAATTGGTTACACAGCAATAAAAAACTAATGCACACCACCTGTCTATTTCAGAAGGTTGAGCAAGGGAAAGTTAATTCCCAATCGGTAGAGCATCAGGCCTGGCTCTAAAATTCCATTTTTTTCTAAACCCAAGATTTTATATATATGAGTAATGGAATCGTCTCCCATTATCTGTTCTATGTTTCCTTTGGCAACATTGAGGGCTTCATATCAGTTTTGTCAAGAGGCAAGACGGACATATCTCCCTATGTTTACATAGGAGTTTTGATCAAGAGGATGAGCATACAGTTCAACAGGATCCAAAAAACTGTTGGACTTTGAGGGAGCTGTTTGATGTTTAACTGTAATCAGGGACCCTGTGGAGTGAACTACAGTAAACTTTCAACTGCGACTTTTGCACACATCAGAGACAAGGCTAATCAGTGCACTCTCAACACAAATTATAAATAAGCTATAGCTGCTAAGCTAAACAGATCGTTCATGTACTCATCAATGGTGCCCAGGGACTCTGCAGGATGGTATCAGAAAATTACCCAGATCCCTGCCCCCACCATACACACACCTGCACACCCAGATTGAAGATTTAATTTTACTCCCCTTTGGTATCATAACAAACTATCCAAAACCTCCATAGTTTAAGCAACAATGACTTGTTTTTTTTCTCTCGATGTTGTAGGTTGACTAGCAGGACATTCTATTTCACCTGGTGTCTGCTATGGTCATTCAGTGGTGTTTGCACTCAGTTGGTGGCTGGGCTGGCCTAGAAGCTCCCAGAAGGCCACCGTCAGATGTCTGGGGCCTTGGAGCTGACTGTCAGGACATCCCAGTTCTTCTCCGTGTGACTACACTCCGCTTACGGTGTCTCGTCCCCAAAGGTCTCTCCCCATGGTCTTTCTCTCCAGCAGAACAGCCTGAACATTCGCCACATGGTAGCAGGTGCCAAGTAAACAAAAGGGCAAACTCCCACGCCTGTGAAGGGCAAAGCCTAGATGACCACAGGGACACTGGTTCAAGTAAGTCGTCACCCAGTCCAGGTTCAAGGGAAGGGGAGGCTGACTCCATTTTTGAGAAGACGGGTAAGAGGTGTATTTAGAGAAGGGAGGAACTGTTGGTAGCCATCTTTGGTGACTATCCAAGGGAGGAATTTGTGTGCCTTTTCATGAGATGATGCTTGTGTAAATGTACTTTTGGTTTCAGGTTTTCTATGGATAACTAAGTGTGATATTGAATTGCTGAATAACAAATTTAAAGTTAATTTTTACAGTGTTAAATAAGTCACTTCGTGTACTTTAATTCATTCAATTAACTACAAAAATCTCCTGTCTTTGGGCCGCAGAAAGGGCATTATGACATAGCAAGACTGGGCAAAGTTACCAACAGCGGGAATGCGAGGCAACGCCAGGGTGTGCCCCCCACCTAGACCCCACAGAGCACTACTGAGGGACTCCAGGGTGGCTTCCAGACTTGGAAGCAATGAAGTCCAAGGCGTATTTCCATCTCCTTAATTTCCTTCTAATATTGCATTTTCAGTCTTTTTTCTATAATGGTATGATCAAAGAAATAGATCCATGCAGCCTAGTGAGAAAAACTCAAAATTTGGACTGATAAGCTTTTGTCTTCTAGCCAATGGCTGGAAGTTAAATATGGTTATACAGAAACACCCTACAGTATTCATTCTGTCATCAATATATTCACCTGCCAGATTAGGAAAGTGACATGTAAAACTTATGACTCACTTAATATCACCCGTATAGCGATGAACAATGGCATCTCCATCCCCAGCCTTTGGTCTTAACGACCAGTTAATGGGCCATGAGACACTCTCAGAGCCCAGAGTCGGGATGGAGACAGTGAATGAGACAGGCATGGGTGTGACCTCAAGCTCCTTAATCTTAATTCATCTTAACATAGTTGCACAGCTTTTTAACTTTTCTATCTTTAAAAATTTTCTTCTTTGTCATTGAGTTGTAAATTTTGAACCAAATAATATATGCAGAAAACTAGAAATCTATGATAACACTGATATTTATACCTCCCTGGTTATCATAATAATATCACATCTCTGCACACTGGGGAGGTTTTTACCAATAAGGGCAAATTAGAATTACCTAAGAGGTGAATATTTTCAGTAAAAATGCATGCTTTTTACTATGTGTACAATTCTTTCCTGGAATTTCACCCTCTGAAAGGCAGAGAATTTCCGTTTCATGTTATTAATGGAGTGATTATTCTGAAATGGAGAATTCACTCACCTCCAAGCCCCTTTGCTCTCCAGACTTTGGTACCATGCTTTGCAGAACCCTATGAACACTTCTGGCTCTCTCATTTGAACTTGAGCGACCATATAAGGCAAAGAAGTGTGAGGACCATTCTTTCTATTGTACAGATGAGGAAACCAAAATCTAGAAAGGTCTGGGGCTTTTCCTATAGTTATTTTGTCTGTCAGTCAATACCAGACCCAGGTCTCAAATCCAGCTCTCCTGACTTCAAGATTCATGCATACTACTTACTCTCTTATTGTTTAAAAAAAAAAAATACAATACTATCACGACAAGAGAAAGAAACCGGGCCATTCTTGAGGAACTTCTCTATGGGCTTCCTAGGTAATATTTTTCGTTTAATGCAGACACTTCGAGAGACAGGCAGTATTCACCTGGCTTGACAGAGCAGGAAGCTGGGCCCTCAGAGGCAATAGGCCAGAGTATACAACTGATCATTGTCAGCTTTTGAGAACTGGACCCAGAGAAGTTAACCTTACGACCCATGCCCCTGTCATTCATATGAGAGAGAGGCAAAGAAGGAGCTACGAATCAAAAGAATCTGCAAATGGTTATTTTGTCCTGGTTTATCCTGCCTCTTAAACTGCAGTTACACAATGATAAATAGCACAGGGTATCCTGCCCGCCTTGAAGTTCACCATGATAGACTTTTACCTGCAGCCAGAGACTGTCTGTGAAATGTGTGCACTGCAGTGCAGAGAGCTGGGAAGGAGTCGTATTTTTAGCTTGGTTTTCTAACTCTGGGGAGCAGTAGTCTCCGGCAGCCTGATTTGATCATGTTTGATTAATGACCTTGCTCAGTTCAGCCTTCTTTATGCACTGCCACCGTTGGCTCCCACAGTATTAATGGGTTTAATCTTAAAGGAGTCCTGTTGGATGATTCCCCGGGCTCTCTATTATTATTGACTCACTGAAGCCTTCTATGAAAGCGATATGCTTCCATCTGGGAAACCCTGGACACTTCTTGCCATTCCTCAAGTAATTTGGAGCTCACCTTGTCTGAAAGCAAGTGGCCAGGTTCACCTCTTCGGCGCACGTTTGTTTTGTACATGACCCAAGAACTCTAAGGGGTTAGACGACGCTAAAGCCGAGGGTCTCTGGGATCATCAGGGCTCGGGGGACGTCGTGGTCCATGTTCTGAGTAGTGAGTGCCTGCCCCCACCCCCTGGGAGCCAGCCCCTCCCCCACACATTCCAAGAGGAGGCTCCCTGTTCTTGGAAAGGCCCCGCCTGCAACTACCGTCACACTGAGGGCTAGGGCTTCAACGTGTTGAGTTGGGGGGGATACGATTCGGTCATAGCAATAATTAATAGCTCTTATTATATATGAAGCACTGATTATATGGCACACATTATGTTATGGATTTTCCATTATTTTAGTCAATAGGCATAAAGTCTTTCCAGTATATGAGTATGTGTTTATAATTTCATTTTAAAGGTAAGGAAAATGAAAGAGAAGTTGATAGCTCAGCGCGCATAATAAAATAGTGTCAGATTCAGGACTTAACTCAGACATGTTTGCCTCCAAAGACACTACCCGCTCCATGTCTTCCATTCAGTCTCCCCCCACCCCGCCCCTCTCTTTCTCCCTCTCTATTTTTCTCTTTCTCCCTCCTTCCTTCCCTCCGTCCTGCCTATGTTACAGCAGCAATGAGTGTCTCCATCAGAAAATCTATCTCCAAGTAGAGCTGCATTAAAACTGTCAACCTGTCAGCGCGCTCCTCTTTCTCCGGTGTTCTGCCGCCTAACTGAGCCACGGCTGCTTTGCTACACTGCCCCCACTCATCCTCATCCTTCTGCCCATCTGAAACTCGTTTTCATACCGACTCCAGGAGTTGGGGTAGAGGAGGAGTGGTAAGGAAATCTGTGAACTAGGTTTAAATGAAGGGCACGTCCCCCACGCGCTTAAAAAGAGAGAAGGCTAATCTCTGTGTAAATCAAGGGATTTGGTTCTGTGTGGGCGTGTTTGTGTGCACGAGCCTGTCTGTGTGTCTAGGTGAAGAAGGGGGTGTAGAAAGGAGGGAAGAAAAGAAGGAAGGGAGGGAGGGAGGGAGTCAGTGAGGGAGGAAGGAAGACAGAGACTGGAGCTGAAGGCGAAAGCCACTCAAAGAGGGCAAAACTGCTGAATAATGTCATTCATTATCCTTCCTTTGCACTTCAAACACACAGTAATTGTTGGTTTAGCTAACAAGTTGTGTCTTAATTACGAGCCATTAGGCACCATTAATAAAGGAAACCGACTCCACAAGAATTTGAATAGCACTTCTTACATTTCATTCTCTAGAAAGAAGACCTACTGAAAAAAAAAAAAAGATTAAAATCTCTGCCTCCAAATCCTGTAACTACCCAAGGACCCCATTTCCCCTAAGCTTGGCTCAGCCACCAGCTTCTCTGGGAATCCTTTCTTGGGTGTGGCCCTCCATCCCAGTTGTCTGCAGGGATAAGGGGACCCTTCCCTCCCTGGGCTTGGAGAGGCAGGTTCCTCCCTTGACCTGTAAGCAACTGACCCGCCTACTGGTCTGCCTCTCCAGAGAGCCTACCAGTTTCTTCTCATTCTCCTTCTTTTTACCCTGCTCTCTAGTGGAATAATGACAATAATTACTCCTTCTCTTAGTCAGTGAATCTCTGACTTACGACTGCACATCCTTGTTTACTTTCAGAATCTAATTGAATCTTCCCAGCAACCTGCTCGTG
>PVJD01014670.1:0-28107 GCA_004026545.1 Mormoops blainvillei
GCTTTAAAAAAAAAAATCAATGTATTATCATAGACAAGTTCTAGGGAGGCCAGGTGATAAATTCTCTTTCCATCCACCTGATGTGTCCTGTGAAATAGACAAACTGCATGTACCTCCAGCAAGGGTGACATGCTTAAGTGCTGCAGTTTATCATACCAAATAAATTCCAATAAAGTCAAGGAATGTGATTTTTTTTTTTAATAACTGAAACAGGATCAGGAAATTTGACTTGTGGGCCAAATATGGCATACTGCCTGGTTTTGTAAATAAAATTTTATTAGAACACAGGCACGCCTATTACTTACATATTGTTCATGGCCGCTTTTATATGACAGTGGTGAAGTTCAGTAGTTGCTATAGAGACTGTGAGGCCTGCAAAGCTTAAAATATTTACTATCTGACCCTTTACAGAAAAAAGTTTACTGACCCTTGGACTAAAGGCATATTTAGAGATGAAGTATTGGTCTTAAAACAAACAAAAAAACCTGCCCTGGCTGGTGTGGCTCAGTGGATTGAGAGCTGGCCTGCGAACCAAAGGGTCGCAGGTTCGATTCCCAGTCAGGGCACATGCCTGGGTTGTGGGCCAGGTCCCCAGTAGGGAGTGCATGAGAAGTGACCACACATTGATGTTTCTCTCCCTCACTTTCTCCCTCCCTTCCCCTCTCTAAAAATAAACAAAACAAAAAAAAAACAACCCTGTTACTTTTGAATCAAGGCTATTTTCTCTTAAATTGCATGGAAAAATTCTTCTAGTAGATGATAATTTTTAACTAGGTTTAATGAGGGAAGTGCCTGGAGCCTGTTGGGTGATTGCTGTCTACATTTTTTTAAGTTAAAGATGATTTAAAAATCACTGTATTTTAAGTCAGTGCTGAGAAAGTATGTGATGAGGCCTATACGGAAGATCACAGTGTGGCTATCATTTAACTGCAGTGACAACTGGTTCCATGTTCAGCTGGAATCACCTATTTTGAGAGTCTTCATCATAATTGCTAATTTTAATAAAAATTTACATTTATAAATACCATTCTGAGTTTTGCTTGCTAGAGATTAATAAGGCTAAGCTAATAGACTTGCAAAGAGGCTTCATATTTCTCGTGTTTAATAGCTGTAGTTCAGTGCATTAAAAATGAGTATGTATTTAATCATAAGATTTCTCGGTCAGAGAACTGAAGCAGTAACACGTGGGGCTGCAGCACTTCCTAGCAGGGCAGCCGTCCAAGTGTGAGCTATCTAATGTGTGGTTATCTTTTTATTTCTTAACAGACTTGTGGAAGAAAGTAAACTGATCCCAGTCATTTTTGAAGTAATTCTGGTAAGGAAATATGCATCTGAAATTTTTTTTTAAATTTAAGGTTTTGGCCATGTTGTGTGATTGGGTTCCAACCATAACTCTGCCCAGAAGGCTTTTGTATGTCCTTCATGATCTTACTTGACCTTACTGGGCCTCAGTTGCCCTGTCTGAGCTCTGTCCAGCTCTGAAGTCGTACAGGGACACTGCTTAATGACCTGTGCCCTCTTTATACAGATCCTTTGCATTTTACTTCTGTTGACTTAAACCATATGTTATCTAATCGAGGAAGAACACTTTTTCTGATGTTGGTTTGTGGAGGATGAAAAGAATAATGAATTTTCTGTTGTTCGCTGGGAAGCCCTCTGGCTCGTAGCTGCTGAGTCAGATCACCAGTTTTATGGGCAGAAGATTGTCTTCTTCAGAACGTAGAACACCTTAGTGTCCATGCACCACTTGGTGATAGAATGCAACTTAATGGGAAACCATCTGTTAAAAAAAACTTCCATCTCTGGTTTCTTTGTGTAGGGAATAAAACAGGGTGCAGAGTTGACTTTTCTCACTTCTGAGAAAACCCTACTTAGTATAAATACAGATTGGAAAATCAGACTGAAAACTGAGTCGCTCCTTAAAGCAAGGGAGCGCCCTTAACCAAAGAAATGTTCTTTGTACGGGGTTCTCCCCCTTTACCAAAAACTTTCCCTCCATAGCTACCTGACAACACAAGCGGCAAAGGAGAGGACAGGTCAGCCTAACCTACCTTGGCCGTTGATGGAGCAATTACTGGGATGGTCTGAGAACCCTTCACCTGAAAACTAGCTTTCTTGACTCATCCTAGACATTATTGTACAAGTTGTTTATATGTTGATACGGCTGTATAGTGAGAACGTTAATTTTCTTAGCCCCGATCACCCTTTCCCTTTCAGGGGAACTGCTTGAAGTTGCTGAGCTATTTAAATTGGGGTGGGGAGAAGCGGGAGCAGGTGAGAGCGTGGGTTGCAGCTGTTTCAAATAGCAAAAGGCTCTCGCCAGCATGCGGTGCACCTGAAACTCATACAAAGTAACACCGAAGGTAAACTGTGATTGAAAAATGTGAAAAATTCAAAACAAGCACGAAGAGCAAAAGAGGATTGTAGAGGCAGTGTGAGGAGAAGGTGGGGACGAAGAAGCGTGCAGACGATCTTTTGAATGAGGATTTTAAGGCGTTTCCAAGTGGCCTGCCCATCTGCCCACCTTCAGGAGGATGTCCGTTACTGGCGGATTTCTTGGGGAGCTGGATTCATGTCAGGGAGCACTGGGTACAGCAAGCTGCTGGCACAGCCACGTGGCTGGGCATGGGGCAGGAACCCATGCTGTCTAGACTCAGCCGCGTCTGTCTTGTATTTGAAAAGAGACTGATGTCGTAGACAGAGAGAGACTGTAGGGCTAACAGTGGGCCTTCAGGGGTGGGTGGGACTCATCTCCAGCTGTGGCAGGAGGTCCTCTCACCTTTTAAGATCCAGACAGCTTCTTTGGTGACTGAGAAAAAATTTCCTACCGTCTCTGATCATCCCAAGGTCTAAAGTGTGCACAAAGAAAGTTTCTTCATGTAGGTTAACAAAACCCCTCCATACTTGATTAGTGTTTGTATAATGAGCACTAGGAAGGCTTTATGTTCTAGAGACCACAGTAAATGTTTAGTTGATTAATGCCATGATTTAAACCCTTGTCATTGTATTGGGACAGTTGTAGGGAGTGGGTAGACAGTGACATCTCTCCAAGTCAGGATTTTTTTTTAAAGATTTTATTGGGTTGGCCAAAATGTCTGTCTGGTTTTTTACGTAAGATGGCTCTAATATTGCTTAGTTGTCCTTAACTTCATTTGAAACAATTTTGTTAGATTGTATTGTGACAGCTGTCATATCAGTGTGTAATTAAAAAAACACCGAAATTGGTGAGCTTTTGTGTAGCCATTTTAATACTGAAGATGGAAGAAAATATGCAGTATTTTGAGCATATTGTGCTATATTATTTCAAGAAAGGTAAAAAATGCAACTGAAACACAAAAAAGGATTTGTGCAGTGTGTGGAGGATGATCAAACTTGTCAAAAGTGGTTTGCGAAGTTTCGTGCTAGAGATTTCTTGCTGGATGATGCTCCACAACGGGTAGACCAGTTGAAGTTGATAGCAGTTAAACTGAGACATTGAGAACAGTCAACATTATACCATGCGGGAGAGAGCAGACATACTCAAAATATCCCAATTAATGAAGTTATTGGTGAAAATGAAAAATGTGTCTTTTATGGAAAAAAACATATGAACTTTTTGGCCAACCCAATATTTATTTATTTTTTAGAGACATGGGAGGGAGAAAGAAAGGGAGAAAAACAATCGACACGAGAGAGAAACATCGATGGGTTACCTCTCACGTGCACCCTGACCAGGGACATGAACCTGCAACCCAGGCATGTGCCCTGAATGGGAATCGAACCAGCGACCTTTCGCTTTGCAGGATGACGCCCAACCCACTGAGCCCTGTGACCTCGCAGGCAGGTGTGGGATGATGCTCTTCTAACTGGAACAGCTCTGTACTCAAGTTTCTTGTAGGATAGTATTTTAAAAAGAGGTCCTGCTGCCTTAAAAGTAAAGAAAAAAAAGTTGGAAATTACTGCTTTTTGAGACAGGACTTTGATGTCCTTAAAGAACATTATTAAATCCCTATCCTACTTTTGTCTTTCTTGAGTTGAATAATCTCAGCTTCTTTTCTTGTATATAAAAACATTTTCTAATCAGTGAAATATCTTTGTAGCAGTTATCCAGTAAACTATTTATCTTGTACTTTCTAAATTCTGTCAGTGAACTATGCATACGGTAGTATTTTATTGATTCTATGATATACAATTTTTTTCTATTTTTATATTTCCAACACTGGGATGCATTTTCAAATCAGTGGCTTTTTACAATTTCCTTCAGCCAGGTGTCCTTCAGCCAGGTTGCCGTCACCTTAACCAATTTATTTTGCTTTTACTTTTCTTTTTGTAAGTGCCCAAGAGTGATATAAGAATATATGCCTGAATAAGTCTCAAACAGCTCTTTCAATAAAAAGAAAATGGAAATTCTAGGCAGTAAGAAAGCATGTCATAGTTTAATTGGCAGCATTTTTCTTAGTGCTTGAGGAAATAAGGGCATCTTAGAACTGTTGGATTCCTAGTTTCAAGGAGACACAGTATATTCTTTAGTTAGGTGTGGTTTGCAAGTTCAATGGCATATGTGAGGTCTAGAATATATGTAGCAGCTTTTAGCAGTGATTTGACCAGAAGGACACACAATGAAAAGACTGTGGCAGGGCCCTGCGTGCTTGCCAACTGCTTGGGTCTTCTAGACACCCATCAAAACAGCAAAACAACATTTGACCCATTCCTCTGGGGGTCCACGGTGGCCTCCTGATTGCTTTTCCCTTTACTCTTAGCCCATAACTCTTTTCCAGCTTTTCGATGTACTTAAAGCCTGATTACTGGCTCTGTAACTTCTTCTTTTCTTGAGTTCCTCATGTGCTGTGCACTTAACAGCAGTGTGTCCTGTCCTGTGTGGTGTCTTTGAGAAAGCAACCCTTTCTCTTCTGATGGACTGCATCTTGCCTGCAGGCCTGGGAGCGAGGAAATCAAAGAGAGCAGAATTCCGAACCTGATGTCCTGTTTGCACAAAATAACCATGTACAAATCTTAAGAAAAGATTTCTGGGGCTGTGTGCCAGAATCAAGAGCTCCAAGTATGGACTGCACTGGTTAAATACATAACTAATTGAAAGTAGATGTTATTATTAAAAAAAAAAGATGAACAGTCTCTGATTACAGTGACCAACTCAGGAGACGCAGTGCGCCCTCCAACCTGGATGCCCACCATCCACCTCCTGGGTTTGCCGGGCAGGTAGGGAGGCAGGCATGGGCACGTAGTTGATCAGGAGCAGTGTGGGAGTGTCACGGAGGAAGGTCAAAGACACTGTATCCCAGGGGAGGGAGCGACTGGCTGTTCAGTGTGGGAAGAGGAGTCTCACAGAAGTAACCTGTCAATGTGACCTCAAGGGATTTGTCAGGAGGAGGGTGGGGGTGTCCAGCTTGAGGCATGGTGAGTCCTTAGCTGTGTGCGCGTGGGCCAGAGACCATGGAGAAGTGTAGGAGTGAGGCTGAAGGGCCGTTAGGACCAGATCCCGCAGGGCTTCATACTGTGGTGGTTTCATATTTGTTTGGCTTGGCAAATAAGTTATGCTGTCTAAAACCAGGCAGTATCCTCTACTTTAAAAAACAACAACAAAAAAAACCTTTTAGAGCCCTCTGCTGCATGGGCTACGTGCAGTGAGGAGGTAGGCCGCTGGGCCATGGGGTTGGGACTGGGAGAGAATCAGGCTTGGGACATGGGATTATTTATACTGGAAACTCGAAACAGGTTGAAAGCTGATTTCTGGGCGTTCCGTGCGTGTCTCCATCAGCGAGGTTTTTGAGGTCAGCCAAAAGGGCTGTGGGGATGGAAGCATGAAAGACGGAGCCGGTCTCTGAGGCCCCAGGCATGGGCCCAGGAGTGCTAACACCGTATTCAGGACGGAGCAGGCGGAATGGTATCTACCCTGTGCCCCAGCCACAAGTGTCCCTGCTCTCGGCAGGCTAAGCTGTGGGAGAGCCGGGGAGTGGGTGGCTTACAATCAGGAGCTGCCAGAGCAGTTGGGCGAGAACACCCATCTATGTTGGCCACAGCAGCAGCTGTGTCGCCGCAGGGTGGAGGCGCAGGCAGCCTGCGGTGGATTAAGCTGACCGGGTCCCTTCACAGTTCCCAGGGCCTCTGGCTGATAAATGTTTGCTCCTGAAGGAGTGAGCCACTGGGAGCGAGCAGGGTGGAAGGCATTCATTTTCCCCATTTGTTGCTGTCTAAAGACTAAGAGTTGCATTTCGGCGTGTCTTAGTGCGAGTTTCAATGGATCTGCCTTTGCATTTTGCTACAACTGTAATCTCTCTCCATTTTATTTCAGTGGTTTATGCTTTGACCTACTTCAGTAAATCATTTTAATGCCATGTAATAGAGGCAAACTGTTTTTCATGGGGGGAAAAAATCTTTATTCGTGGCAGATTTTCCAATATGTGCCCAAATATCTCTGTCATGATATTTTATGTGTCTGTTCCAAGACAAACAATTAAAGAGCAATTTCAGTGGCAAATGTTAACAATAAAAATGAGATTAGCAATACACTAGTTTGACAATTATATTGTTTGAACAGTTCTCGAAGATAGCAATTGAAGCAAGCTTTAGTCAATCTTTGAAGTCAACTGTGTCTTTCAAAGAGAGTCTCTTTACGGGCCCTTGGAGCCCAAAGGATTTAATCACCGAGACGCCACCGCCGTGCAGACTGGCAGCCACGTTACACTGAAGGAGTGTTTTCAGTCCATCCAGGCTTCTAGAATTACTTTGCTCCATTCTCATTGCAACGCCTCTAATGTGAATTGGTTCTTCGAGTATGTTAAAATGACAAGTTCCTTAGAAGTTTATGAATCTGCATGCTTGTATCCAATATCTCCTTAATAAGATTCTGCTATGCACATAGGTATGAATTTCTAAACTGGAAAACAAGATTTGATTAAAATTTCAAAATGCTTGACTTGGGAAGATACTTTCAAAGTTGTACAAAGAGTACTTACTGGATGCAGGAGATAAATTGGATTCTTCAGCCGTCCCATACATCAATTCAGGGCTTTCGTAGATTGCAGAATGGAGCTGCATAAATAGTCCCCGTTGTACACAAAGGTGACTTTATATAGGCTAGTATACTGCCATGTAAGTGCGTGCTTTGAGGTGTTTCCTTTGGGCGTGGGTGAAAATGTATTTGCATGGATCTGTTCTTCATAGCTTTTGTCATAAATTTCTATTTGAAAATAATTCCCTAGGGCTACGGTGCAATCTATTGATACTGGGTTGAATGAGGTTGCCCATATAACAACTGAACAAATGATTTTAATGTGATTAGTACCATGTTATTAATATGATTGATACCAGCTTAGCTGACTAAATGGGCTGAAGCTAAGTAAAAATATCTGTAAACTTGGGCTGAAGCATAAGTAGTTTCTGCATAATCAGCCCAATTGGTCTGAAAGAAGATGGACTTGAAGATAAAAACCACATGTTGTACCCACTGAAAAAAATGCTAAAAACAGAGCTGAGGCCATCTTTCCCCAATCACAGGGCACAGACCGGGCGTGGGCTACTCAGGGGCTTCTCCCGGGCCAGCGGCTTCCTGCGTTTCATCGTCGTCATTCGTGTTTCTGGTTCTGCTCCAGGTCCCGGGCTTCACTTGGAGGCAAAAGTATCCCTTCTTCCTTCCCTCTAAGGAGAGAGTGTAGTTAAAAAGCATAGAAGTAGATAACATACTTCCTAAGAATGTGAGCTTTTGTAGTTGTTTTTTTTTTTTTATTTTTATTCTTGATTGTGGAATTAGACTTGTGAAGAAGTAAGGGTAAAATTAGGGCACAGACAACTGAATGAGCTACAGACAAGTGAAGAGGGAGACGCCAGAGGAAGCAAACCACTGGAGAAAACTTTGAAGAAGTGAAGTTAGTGTGACTCTAAAGGAAAAGGCAGGGTTTTTGTTCCGAGCCCCACACCCAGCTCATCGCCTGGGCTGTTGATGGGGCGTCCCTGCAGACCTGCGTTTCACTGCAGTGGCCAGTAGGTGCGTAAAGTGCGTCGAGCACTTGAAACACAGCTCATCCAAGCTGAGTGTCAAATCCATGCAAGAAGAGTTGTCAAGTAGCTGCTTAATTTTCTGATATGGATTGTGCGCTAAAATGACTATATTTTGGATATATTGGGCTAAATGGAATATTATTAGAATGGATTCCACCTGTGTATTTTTTTTAACTGCGTCTTTCAGAACGTTTAGGATGTGTGGCGTGTGCTATATTTTAGTTGGCTAGTGCTGCAGTAGGTGACTTCCTGTCTCACACGCTCAGTTATACACTGTGAGTCCTTCCTGAGGGAGGAAGCCACACTGTGTGCAACCCCGTTCTCCCCAGCACCTTGCCTTTGGCTTTGTGCTTTGCAGTGCGTACCAGTTTACTCGTGAACTGCTGAGGGATGGAGGCATGGCTGTTACACTTGGCCCTTCGTCCCAGACTGTGTTCCCCTGATGGTGGGCTGGAAGGAGAAATAGTAGGAACGGCCAGTGTCCTTAACCATCACCTACAAAAGGGAATTTGGTTGCTGTAGCTAGACTGAATTTTGACCATGGCTGGTGACACCACTTGAGCTTCCTTCCTTTCTGACTCTGCACTCCCTGGCAGTTCCCAGTCATTGGCCATCTTTAAAAAAATAAAATGCCTACTGTGGGTATCAGTCATTGCTTAGTCTCACTACAAAACCCTCTGTGTTTGGAGCCCTTTGATAGGTGGAACAAAGTAAAAGGACTCTTGATAAATACAGAGAATGACGAAGAGCCTAGGGTGACACCAGAGATTACTCATTCTCAATGTGTAACCACGGAATGTTACCTTTTCTCAAACTTCCGCAGTAACGTAGGATCCCACAAAGTTCATTTGGGAACAAAGCAGTTGAGAATACCCGCTTTTTAAGAAAGTGGAAATATCAGCAAAAAGTTACTGGTTTCCATTCCATAAAGCAGCGACATCCAAAGCCTTTGCTTTTGACGCTCTTTTGCGTGTTTTCTTGGATGAGCAAGAAAAAGCAGAATTTATGTGCTTACCCAGAACTGCAAAGGATTTTCCGATGGAACCGGGAAATCTGATGCTCTAAAGTAGTTTACAGATTTATGAGAAAAAAGGAGCCTTTTAAGTAGCTCTAGCAAGTGAGATCGGGTTTGGGGTTATTAGGGGCACCACGCTGCAGAGAGGCTGTGAGAGAAGCCGGTAAAGGCAAGCTATCACGTCGGGTTTTTAGGCTTATTTTTTTCTATTAACCAGAACAATACATACTTGTAAAGACTTCAAACAGTGTAGAAATGTCCAAGTTAGACCGTGAAGGCCTTTTGTAATACCACAGCTTACAGCTTCATATGTGTTCTCATATTTTTCACATATATTGTATCACTTTTTTTTCCCCCAAATGGGATCATATTGAATATTCTACTTTGAATCTGTTTTCATAGTGCCCATAGGAAAGGCATGTATGTGCATATGTATTATTTATTCTTTATCTAATGGCCATATACCATTTTATTGAATTAGCATTGTTTATTTAGCCAACGCCCTTTGATGGATATTTCAAGTCCCCCCCTCCCAATTTTCTACTAATATGAGCAACTCTAAATAGAATATCTTTACACGTTTGTGTGAGTTTCTATAGGGTAAATGTTTGCAAGTTAAATTGTTGCACCAAAATATATGCATCTTTTGTATTTTAATATTATTCTCCAACATGGTAATACAGCGTTTCCCACACAGCCGTGTATAAAACAGCAGCGGCTTTGCCACACTCGCAGCTGGGTGTTATTGGTCTTTTAAATTGGTAGTTGTTTGTATTTTGTGCTGTTTGCTTTTTAATATCAGAGTCCCATTTATCAATTTTCTTGCTTATAACTTCTGTGTTTTCCAGCATGCTTAGGAAAGGACTTCTCTTCAACAAGGTTATAAAATATTAATCCATCTTTCATGCTGTACACTTATGATTTCCTGATTAAATCTTAACTCTGCTCCAGAATAACTTTGTTGTTAGGACTGAATTCAAAGCCAGCTTCTCCCTGCCCCGCAGCCCCCTCTCACCATCGCGGACTGGCTCCAACAGTGCGCGCCCGTGACGGGGGCCAGGGACGCCGTGGTCGTCGTTCACTCGCTCTGCTCCGCGTAGTGTTTGTCGTCTGTGCTGACGCAGTGAGCTGCATATGTTTATCATGCATAACTTGGTGAGTTTTTACATGTGCATATTCAATAAAGATAATGAACATATCCATCGCCGCCCCCTGCCCCCCACCCCCCCACCCCCAGTTTCTTTGTGCCTATCCATAATCCATCCCTCTCTACCCCCGTGCCAGTCCCAGGCAACTATTAATTTGCTTTCAGTCCCTGTAGATTAGTTTGCATTTTCTAGAATTTTATATAAAGGAATAGAAAGGTATGGACTCTTTTCTTCTTTCTCTAACGCACCCTAGCCTCTTTGATCGAGCATGTTTGTTCTTTTCTAGGGAGAAAGCATTATGTCTGATGCTGGTATCACCACTGCGGCTTTCTTTGATTTGTGTTAGTAAGGCATATTTTTTTATCCTTTAACTTTTAACCTATCTATGCCTTTATGTTTAATGTTCTTTTCTTGAAGATAGATGCAGCCAGAGCTGGCTTTTTCCAGTCTGACAATCTTAGTCTTCTGTCTGAGGTGTTCAGAACATTTTCATTAAATGTAATTATTAATATTAGTGTATTTAAATTTACCAACTTACTACTAGTTTTCTGTCGGACCCTCTACTTTTCTTTCTCTCTCTTATTCCTTTTCCAGCTTTCCTTTGGATCAATTGAGTATTTTCTTTTTCAGTGATTGGCATAGGGTTTGCAATATACATCTTTAATTTACCCTAGTTGACCCTGTCATGTAGGTAATTACCTTGTATAACGGTCCCCTGTAAACATACCTCTGGCCAAAGTAGCCAAGAGGTCATTGAACATAAAACATCTCACACCACATGATATATTGAAAGCATTACATACACACGGTGAGAAGCAAGGATTGGGGTAAATGAACACATTTTAAGTAGGGTTCAAGCAGGGTGGAGTACACGTCACCTGAATCCTGGGGACCAAAGTATTTCTCCACTCGCTGCTGTATCAGCCTTCCTCAGAGTTGCAGTTTGAGAAGGAGGGCTCACGGGCAGGAAGCATCACTGTCTGAGGTCGACACCGCACATCTGCTGTGTCAGAGAGACAGGACAGGGAGACCTGTGCCCGTGGCCCTGGCCGTGGTTTGACAAAGCACTTGCTGAGTACCCATCGGGTTTATTTGCGTTTCTTAAGCAAAGAACAAAAGCGTGGGACCTAAATAGATGTCACCAATGTGTGGCTTAATTAAAACTTCATGTACACTGACTGGTGCTTCCTGTTTTAGTATTTAGTTTAGGATTTAGGGTATCGTGAGTATTTAAGGTCCAGATGTCTCATGTATGTTTAATGACTCATGACTACTCATGACTACTGTCTTTTGCCCCCTTCAGCCACTTTTGTTCATGTTTAGCACACATAGCACACATATGCGCTCGCTACCCATATGTGTCACATGCGTAGGCGTCACACATCCCACTTCTTTTCTTCTGCCTCAGCCCACTTCATGTCTTGTGTAAGAGCCTCACAGCCGTGTACTTCTGTTTTTAGTAACTCCCCATTACATGCACCCTCAACTTGAGCTCCTGCCAGACGCTGCAGGATCTGAGGGTGGCTGCCTCTCCCGCGGGTGCCGCACCCTCTCCCCCGCCGCCGGGGCTCTGCGGTACTGCCTTCTCGGACTAGTGAACTGGCTCTGCCTTGGGCTGCTTGTCTCCTCCCCCGGCACCTTTGCTTTGGCCATCCCCTCTTCCCAGAATGTTCTTCCGTCGCTTTGGATGGCTGAGTGCACCTCGTCCACCCGTCAGCTTTCAGACAGTCCTCCTCGGCCTTGTCTAATGTGGGGCCCTGCCTGTCCCTCTAGCTTTGCCTATCACCTGGCACCGAGTAGCCTTAGATATCAAGTAGCCAGTCATTATGTATCTGTTCAGTTGTTCAGGGGCAGCGCATTTTTCAAATGTACTGTACATAGCTGTGTATAATGCACACTTTTTGGCCCAAATGTCTAGGGGAAAAACAAAGGTGCGCATTGTATGTGGGTATAATGATTACATACGATGGGTGTGATAATCCCATGTACGACACGCACAAAAACCTGGGTGCGCATTATACACAGCAAAGCACGTCATTGTAGATTCGATATACAGACATTTTGCAAAGGTTTTTAAGAAGTTATGTAAATGAAGTTGGTGTGTAGCTTTTTCTTCTACTACTGTTATAAACTTTATATTTTGAAGTATTTGTAGCTTCACAAGAAATTGCAAACGTATTACAGGGGGTCCTGTATACTTTACTGTTTCCCCTGGTGGTTATATTTTATATTACTATCATGTAATATCTAACTCAGACCATCAGCATTGGTACACTGGATCTGTGTAGCTCAATTTATAGACATTTTTTGAGGTTTGTTTTATGGCCAAGGATATGGGCTGTCTCGGTCTATGTTTTGTGGGTGCTTGTAATGAATATATATTCCATTATTTGTGAGCGTTGTATAAATGTTAATTAGATCCTGGTAGTTGATGGCGGTGTTGAATCTATAGGATCCAGCACAAATAACACCTTTTCTTTACTGCAAAATCATAAGCATGTAATTCTGTAACATAACAATATCACACTCAAGCACATCATATGACATTTTAGGTGAAATGTTCAAAGTAAAACTAGATTAGTACGCCCGTATCATTATCCCACTGACCACACTCAAGCCGGCGTTACTTCTGTGGGACCCTGTGAATCCTTACTGATTGTCTTTCTAGTTATTCAGCCAGTGGGGGATAGAGGGGAGTTGAAGTCTTTGGTTAATTTTGGATTTGTTTATTTCTTTTGTGTTGTCTCCCAACTTGTGGTTCAGTGTTTTGCAGCTCTATTGCTTGGATTATACATATTTAGGATTGTTACGTCCTCTTGGTCATTTGAATCATTGTCATTTTATCATTATGTAACGTCTCTCTCTCTGTTTCTTTTAATTTTCTTTCCTCTGAAGTCTGTTTTTTTCTGATATCGACATAGCCGTACCCCTTTTCTTTTAATGTTTACAAAGTGTTATATCTTTTACCATCCTTTTAATGTTCAACCTACCGTTATCATTATATTTTAGATGAGTTTCTTGTAGACAACATGTAATCAGATTATTTTTTTCTTGACCCACTCTTCAAATCTATCTTCAGTGGTTTATTTAGACCTTTTATATTTCGCATAATTATTGATGTGTTAGGTATTAAATTTGTCATTTTACTTTTTGTTTCTTCCTTCTCTGTTGTTTCTGTTATCTTTTTCCTTCCTTCCTGTGGATCATTTGACCATTTTTTTAGAGTCCCATTTTGACTTGTTTGTAGTGTCTCTGAGTGTATCTCTCAAAGGAAAGATAGTGGATCCTCTCAGTCGCATACACAGTGTATAGACATAAGTTCTAACGCCCCACGAGGCCTGTCGGGTGGCGCTGGGTTAGACAGAGGACGAAACGCAGGTCTTGGCCTCAGTGAGCTCGCTGTTTATGGGGAAGGCAGGTGTGACTCAGCAGTGCTAATACAGAATAGTGTAAGTGACAGCTGAGATACGCAGTGGGCCAGCTCCCAGCTGTATGTGATTAGAGCCCCTTCAGGCCACGGGGACGCTTGCCGAGCAGGAGGGAATGAAGCTGCACGATGCACAGCACGCCATTCACCCTCAGAGGCGCGTGCACGCTGTCCCCTTCCCCTGGGGCTGCAGGTGCCTGTCCTTCTTTGATTGGAAAACTGGTTGGAAAACGCCCTGTTCTTCTGTCAAGGCTAACTACCCGTGATTCCTCTCTCCTTGGCTGTCTCTTCCAGAGAATCCCTTGGCTCCCTTGACCAGGGGAGATGCCTTTGTCACTGGGTGCTTACAGCGCCCTGTGCTTCCTTGTAGCTTGTGATCCACACAGCCACGTGGATAGATAGATAGATACTATTATACCCTTAACAAAAGGACAGTTTTGATTAACCAATTTTACAGGGTCACATTGCTAGTAAGTAGCAAATCTGCACTCAGATTGTAATGATGGAAATCTAGTATTAATAGTCTGGAATCTATAAGATGTCAAGAGTGGCATCTGATCCTTTCTTTTTTTTTAATTATATTTTTTCCCATTGCCATGTCCCTTCTGCCCCGCCCCCCATAATCACCACACTGTTGCCCTGTCTATGAATCCTTTTTCCTTTTTGTGACAGTTTGCAGTTTTACGCTGGCTTTGTGTGATTCGTTGGCTGGAGGTCTACCACTGGGTGCTGACTTCACATAGCAGGAAGTGTGTCACTGGGTCACCCCTGACTGGCGTGCAGCTAGGCACTCAGCGAAAGCGTGGTAGGCGGCGGTGCCTCGGGCCCACGCTGAGGAGAGCTTTTCGGCCATGGCAAGGCATGTGAGCCCCACTGCAGGCCCTCCTACGAGCCTTGGAAGAACACTAAGCAGGCATTTGGCATGATTAAGGTTCGTTTAGAAAGATCTACCTAGAAACCATTCATGTGGGAAGCACGTTTCAGAACATGGGACTAAAACAGTGTTGAAGTAGGTAACTTCTTATTTTTGTAGATATCAACCAATGGTTATTAGTCACTAACTTTTCCACTTTGACAGTGTCTTTTCTGAGCAGTCTTTTTATACAGTTACATAGATTCTCTGCCATGTTGTGGTTGAGAACGGCTTTCAGCATTTGTACTGCGGTAGGCAGAGTGCCTCACCTGCCACTATGTCCACGGCTGGATGCCCGAAACCGGTGCACACGTGAGGTTGCGTGGCACGGGGAATTGAAGGTTGAAGGTGGAATTAAGGCTGTTAATCAGCTCATCCGAAGATAAGATGAGCCTGGATTGTCCAGGTGGATCCACTGCAGTCATCGGGGTCCTTAAATGTAGAAGGAGGTGGTAAGAGGAGGAGTTGTGAGCAAGCTCTGCTGGGCGTGTCCGCAGCCTTGGGAAGCTGGAGCAGGGGTTGGAGCATGACTCTGGGACAAAAACATAGCCTGGCCAGCTCTGAATTCTCAGTTCAGCGAGACCCGCCTTGGGCTTCCGACCTCCAGCACTGTAAGATAATAAGTTTGTATTAAGCTGCTAACTTCGTGGTAATTTGTTACAATAGTAATGGGATACTCAAAGAATGCCACTTTCTATATTGTATAATAAGGCTACCATGTAAGCAACCATGAGGAATAATATAAAGCAGTCTTTGTAGAAACAGCAGCTGAGATTAACTATGAACTCTGCTCGGGTGTTTTTACGTTTGTGTATTTGGTGGGTGGTAAAATTATCCACATGCAGTTGATGTTTTCTTAGATTAAAATTCACATTATGATTCTTGGATCTAAATTGGTCAAAGCAGAAATGATATTCTTTTCTGATGCTGCCCTGACATGCTTCACACATGAATAATTCCTGCTGCGCTGTGTAACTATGGCAATTTCTAGGTTTCGTTGTAAAAATGATTCATTTTGCACTCCATGACAGGTTTTCCTTCACAATGTATCACTCGCGTGCTCTGGGAGATTGCTCACATATGTCTCTCTCTGTCTGGTCTCCTGAGATGCTCTGTGCTGAATTGAAGTACTGGATTTTTATTTTACTTCACTATAAAATGTTTTATAGTTTTCCATAGCTCCAGTTGAGCTACTTTTTAACAATTAACATTTTAGACATTTTGGTTTGGAAGGCACGCAGTGGTGCACAGCTGTTGAGGCAGGAGGCCGGGGGAGCGAGCTGGGCACCTGTGGTGCTTAGTTTTGTTTTTTCACTTTTTCCCATGAGATGTGTTATGAATTGTAGACCCTTGAGTTTCTCTGCTTTGCAGAGTTTCTCCTCCACACCCTCAGAACCTTAGTAATCTTTAAGTTTGTGTTTTGAGGACTGTATATTTTTTGGGGGGGGGGGCTCCCTTTTCATCGGTAAACCGGCATCTTGGATGGCAGCCGGGAGTGATGGAATGTGGAGGGGCTGTCTCCTCAGGACATGCCCGGGATCGTGCCCCTCCCCCATGGGTTTCACCTGTGGCCGAACGGCCGAAACATTCCACCTGGGATGCGCTGTGGGGGAGGGGCGGGGAAAGGGGAATTAAGTTCAGAAAGCCCAATTTCACTCGAGATTTAAAAGATGTATGTTCCGGTGAGTGCAAAACCCTTTAGGAAATGGGAGTACCTTCCATCATCACTTTTAACAACTTCGTATTGTCTTTTACGTACAGTGGTTGCTGTTTTTCTTTTTATATGTGTCACATTTAGATCTTTATTGTGTAACAACTAAAATGTACAGAAAAGTTCAAAGAAGAAAACATAAATTAGCTATCACCCTATGCCCAGAGATAATCAGTTTTTTTGTGCATTTATTTGTGGGTTTGCTGCAATGTGTATCTCTATAAAGAGTTCCTGTTTGACATGTACAGGGTCCAGCACAAAGAACACCCCTTTTTTATTACAAAATCATAAGCATGTGTTTCTGTGACAGAAAAATATCACACTCAAGCACACATAAGACATTTTAGGTGAAATGTTCAAATCGCTGGCCACCTCGTGTGAGACACTCACGTGCCCCCCCCCAGCTGCGTTCAAGCAGGCGCCACTTCTGCGGACCCTGTAGATATGCGGTGCGGTCATTTCTTTGTGTTCTGACAGGCAGGACTCTCAGCGTGATTTAGGTAAGTAACTCCCTCGCAACGGGGTTCAGGTTTCACTTACTGTGGTGTATTAACTGGGTAGCTGAATACAGTGCAGGCCTCACTGCCTGCTCTTCAGGCAGCATCACTGAGTAAATGCTGACGGCCCTTCCTTCAAAGCCTGTTGGGGATTTGTCACTCTGCGTCATTCTAAGCTCAGGCAGCAGATTGTGTAGTTGATTCCTCTTCATTTCCTAATGGGAAATCCACATGACCTTCTCCAGAAACGGATAATTGCAAAAGCAGTTGGCCAAGGACAAGAAACGGCAAAGAAACAAAAAGTGGTAATGCTGGGCCCTGGCTGGGTAGCTCCGTTGGTTGGAGCGTCGCACCAAGATGCCAAGGCTGTGGGCTCCGTCCCTGGGCAGGGCACATGCAAGAGGTGACCAGTGGAAGCATAGTTACGTGGGCCAACAAATTGATGTTTCTCTCTTTCTAATACATAGATGAATAAATATTTTTTAAAAAAGAAATGAGTTGAAATATCAGGATGCAGAAATGACAGAAAGAATGCAACTAGAGACAAAAATGTTAAAATTGCTATTATAAGTATCCTCAAGAATGTAAAGGAAAAATAAATAGGAGAGAAATGAAAGGTTTTAAAAACAAGTATATAGTATCTAAATAACTTTTCAAGGTCACCCTTGTTATTGTAAATATAGATAATTTTTTAACTCTAGAATGTCTATTTGATTTTTTTTAATAGATTCTAATTTTCTGGTGAATTCATTATTTCATCCACTCTCCCACAGTTTATTATATTATTCATAGTCATTTGAAAATTATTCTTTGATAACTTTGGTATCTTTTTTCCTCTTAATATTGGTCAAATTTTCTTCTTTGCATGTCCAGCAATTTTTTACCGAATACTAGATATTTTATATGAAAACTCTAGAGGTTACAGGTGATACCGTGCCCTCCGTGAGAAACCAGCCTCCCCCCGCTCTTTTCTTAGGCGCTCAGGGTGAAGAGCGGCTCAACTTAATCCAGTTAGAAAGTAAGCTGGGTGGCGGCTGTTCTGTATAGAGTAGGGTCTAGCTCTGGTACAGCCTTGTCCTTTTGGCATGGCTTTTCTGGACTTCTGAGACCTCGTAGGCGTCTGTTCCCTCAGCCCCACAAGACTGATGGGCTCAGCTCTGCCCTTCAGACTGCCCAGCCTACTTCTCACACCTGATGCCTCATGGGCGTTAAAAATCTGGCAGATGTCTTAAGGGAGAGACCATTTGAATGCTTGACATGGGATTCCTTTTCTTGACTGGCTATTGTTTCTTAAGTTCCACTGGCTGTGGGGGATTTAAGTCAGTCTTTTACAGACTCTGTTCAACTCCGCAGCCTGGCACCGGTGCCCAACCCAGCGAATGTTTTTGGGTGGATACTGCTTTCGCTTTGAGACCCCTCTGGTTTTCTATGTGTTGTTCCAGCCCCATACAACCTCTAAAACCCTTGCTGGTTTCTCATGGCCTCTGTGGACACCTTCTGTAGGTGCCACGCCTGATTTTCAGCCATTGTCCAGAAGCAGCAAGTGCCCCTGGGGGAAAATGATTGGAGGCAACCTGTTCACCATGGGAAAGGTGTCTACTTTCTGGAATTTTAGTTCACCTACGTCTTGGTGCATCCGTAGCCTTCTGATATCTGTACAGATATGATTTTATACTTTATCTGGAGTTTTCTTGTTATAAGGGGGGGGGGTAGTATTAGCCCGTGTGACCTATTATATCCCCCTAGAGGCAGACATCCTCTAATTCATTAAATTTTGCTTTTACATTTTTAAGTTCCTTCACTTTCTTTTGGTAGCTACACTTTCTCTAGCTGTAAAAAATTGAGTACTTTGTTTTCATGTTTTTGTTGTAGAATCTAATGCTACATATGTATTTTCCTCTGATAACTGCTTTAGTGATATCCCATCGATGCTAATATGTTATAATTTCGTTCTTATTTTCATAAAATTTTGCAGTTTTGGTTTCTGTCTTAAAAATCTTAACTAACATTTAAGAAAAGCTTGTTTGAAACAGGAAGATACTCATAGGTTCAGAGAGTAAACTGAGGGTTGCCAGATAGGTGGGGCGTTGTGTGGATGAGTGAAAACAGTGAAGAGATTAAGAAGTACAAATTGGCAGTTAACAAGATAGTCACAGGGACGTAAAATGTAACATAGAGACTGTAGTCAACAATATTGTAATAACTCTGCATGGTACCAGGTGAGCACTAGAATTATTGGGGGGGGGGAAATCACTGTAAGTTATATAATTGTCTGACCTCTCTGTGGGTACATCTAAAATTGAATGTCAACTGTAATTGAAAAAGCTTTTTTTGTTTTTTAATTAATTTCTAGCATTAGTGCATTGAATATATTTCTGTTTGGGGGGAAATTTATTTTTTTTTAATTTTTATTTTTGTATATGCTATGGTGAATCTTCATGAGTTCTCCGTGTACACTTAAGTTGTCCTCTCTTATTCTCTATAGGGTTCAGAGTCTGCCGTGCGTCCGTGAGGTGTATCTTATGGAGCATGTCATAAATACCCTTACTGATTTTCCTCTTCACTCTTAGATTGAGGGAGGGGACTATAGCAACCTATTATTGTGTTTCTGTACAGTACTCTCACTTCTGGTTTACGAGAGTTGTTGCTCTATTACTGGGTACATATATTTTATTATAGGTTTATTAAATTTTATGATTTCCAGTTAAACTTTTTATAAGTTTATCCTCCATAATATTCTTTTGTTTTTTTCTCTTTAGATCGTAATAGAGAGTTATAGTGGAAAATAGGTATGGATTTATGTCTGTTCACTGTATCATATTTTCCCGACCTCTTCTCCCTTAAGTATCATTCTTTCTGAATGTGAGTTTTTCCTCATAGCTCCTATAATTCTTAATAGCCTCGATCAGGATCTGGCCCAGAGAATCATTTAATTAGTGAATTGTGATTCCAGTTAAGCTTCATAGCTTTTTTTTTTTTCATGACGCTTTTTAGAAGTAAACATCCCTTGGAAGGGATACTTAAACCCCAGCGGTGCGTTCCGACAGGCGCGTCCGTTCTCTGCGGAGACCGGACGGACAGCCTGGCCCGCTTTCCTCTGCCGCCGCCCAACCTTTGCGCGCCCTTGCCGCACTCATCAGGGCTCCCCAGGGCGTCCTCCAGGGCTCACGCCTGCTGCCACGCAGGAGAGTCCCCTGGGAGCCAGCAGCCCAGCGGTTTGGTCAGTGATAACAGAGGGTTCGAACGTGATAAAATCCCCCCCAGGGTGGGGAGAGGAGGGCGAGCATGCGGCTGAGCCCTGAGGGGCTGAGGTGGCCCGTAGCGTGGGACCCACCGGCACCTGTATTGGGGGGGGGGGGGGCGGCTGCGGCTCCGGCTCCCATTCAGCGGCCTTTTTCTCCTCTTTAGTTAGGGTTACGAACTGATGGTGGCCGGTCACAGGTGGAGTGAGGGCTGAGGCAAGCTGGCAGGGAGTGGGGCGGGTCGAAGACCGTCTTTCTAGCAGGAGATGCCCAACTACTGCCCAGTGACACTCTAATTATAGTGCGATGCTTTCCTCACAAATACAACATAAAACGAAGTATTCCTCTGTCTGAACGGTTGCTTCCTGATGGCAGAATGGGTAAAATTTTAGATGATCCGTCACTTCTTAGTAATCCCATAGGGCTTCATATTGGAAAATAAATGAGACTTATTTATGCTTGAAATCAAATTGCTGTAAAAGGTTGTTTCAATGGACAGAGGCAAAATCATAATAAAATAATTTAGTGAATATGGGAGCTAAGAGTATGCTTAATGGAACATGATTAGACTTAATTTTCTTACTATTTCCATCATTAAAGCTCCATTATCTTTCCTGAGACCTCATTTTTGCTTCCACGCCGCGACTCTGAGGCATTTGCGGGCGCACCCAGAAGCCTGTGAGCTCTGTTAACATACAAAAATGGCTAATAATACGCTGTTCTTTCATTTTTGCTATTTGATATCCACATCTCACATCCAGAGCCTCATGTATGTATATTCTTTCTGACCCCATCCCTTGAAAGCCATCAGTTTCATTATCTCTGAGCTTTCACACAAAAGAAGTTTGATTCTAGAGTTGAAAACAAAACTAAGGCTTACTGATGCATGTCCCTAAGTGAGAGGTGCCGCGGACTTCTAAGAACTGCTCTAGGCGTTCCTTTACCTTCCAGCATATCCACGGCTAAATCCTATTTGTACATAAAAACAGAATCAGTAATAGTATTAGTCTTTTTACGTATCACTGAACTTTACAGGTAGGGACAGGAAAGAATCTATACACCTTAAACACCCCCGGAGGGTATTGCGGGGTCTGTTCGAGGTAGCGAGGGGGAGACTGCTGGCCTTTCCAGAGAGGATGGGTCCAGTTAAATTAGGTTCAGTCTGAGGTCAATGCTCCGAGGCCCACAGGCCAAGTGAAAGAGAGCGAGGTGTCCAGGTCAAGGGGTGCAGGCTGGTCCCAGGTGGGGGAGGAGCCGAGGGAAGCTGGAGTGGAGTGAGGCTCCGTGGAGCTGACCCTGAGGCTGACGTGGTGCTGCCACTCCTGTCCACTCCGTGTAGAGATGATACAGCCAGCATCCATGACCTCTGATGACCACGTGTTTCTAGTTTGTGTTGAACTCTGCTGAGCCCAAAAGAAATGAACATCCAAGGCACTTATTAACCAAGATTTAGTGTGGATTCCAGAAAAACCTTAGCCATCTGTTCAGAGTCATCGGCCTCAGTGTGCTGGCCCTTGTGCTGTCCCATTACTCTCAGCTTCAAGTTCCCAAGCCCGGTGGTCTGTGCTCTTGCTCAAGTTTAGACCTCTCCGAGCCTGCCGGCTCCTCCTGCACAGCTCTGTCCCTTCTCCTTCCTGAAATCTTTCCTCCGCTCTCTGAGGTCTCACTCCCTGGGGTCTTAGAGCACCTCTTGCCTTGACCAGCGCGCTGCACTGCCCCTCCGCCTCTCCCTATGGTCCGTTCTGCCCGCCCCCCGGGTGGAAGCTCTCCGAGGGCAGACGTCGCAGTGCAGGTTTGGGGCCCGTCACCGGATCTGTGGTGGGCCTGGCATGGCGGGTCTTCCCTGCAGACCGTTGGAGGAATGACCTTCACTGGTGTGCAGAAGAGATTATTCATTGTTTACCTTCTTCAAAATAGTGGCATTTTCTTCTGCAATAGAGGAGGGTGCTAGTTGGGCAGACTACTCAAAGTGACTCATCAACGAGATTGTTCGCATATTACTTTGTAAAGGTTTTCATTATGTCTGTGCTTGTGTTTGTTGTCAAGTTTATGCATTTCACAATTTTTTCAATGTGGGAGCTTAGTCGCCATCCAGTCATTTTGTCCAAATCAGTTCTCTGTTTCCTGTAGTGTAAAACCCTGGGATTGAGAGGACTGCGATTTATAAATGTCCTCTTCCCTCTGTTCCTCCCAAGATTTGTGTGTTGTAACTGGACTTCATGGCCCCTCAGCTGGATTCTGGTATATAGGATTCTTTTAAGGAGCTGAAGAAAGACAGGAGTTTAAGGATTTTTTTTTTCTCAGTATATTACAACTTTATATTTTTCGTTGGCTGATTAGTGAACATCCTGGGAAGGGGTGGGTTGGGGGGAGGGCACCAAGCTAGTGCTAGAGCTTCTATCTCACTGCTTTTTGCCATGATCCACAAATATTTAAGGCTGTGCAGAACTGTTTTGTTTCAATATAGTCATAAAGCTTAGAAACTGTTTGATTTTATTTAACCTCTCATTCAAGGATTCATTTGGAAAGACAGTGCTGGGTTTAGCATGAAACGATGTTCGAGCAGAGAAGAATCTTAGCTCGGTTCTTCGGCCATATCCCTCCGCCCATATCCCTCCGCCCCGGGCACCCATTTCTGCTCCTGTGACAGGCGGAGCCTTTTCTCCTGCTGCCTCCCGAGGGGCCCAGCCTGCAGCTGGGGGCGGCAGCCGCGGCGAAAGCACGCAGCCGGGCTCTGTCCCTCTCAGGAGCTGCGGAGGAAAGGCTTCCTGTCGTCATCATGGCTTTAGACATCACATTTCCAGCTGCCTGAGGTTTTATTCCCTTCCCTGCCCTTGATGGTGACAAGGACTTGGCTGTTGTGGCTCCGTCATTGTCATGTGCCTGATGGAGTCCAGAGCCCTGGTGGAGCAGAGCCTACACTTTGTTGAACTTCAGAGCACGGTGACATGAAACGCTTCAGAATTGAAGCTGTGTTATGTATTCTCCTTCCAAGAGAAGCTTGTGTGTGTGTGTGTTGTTTGGTTGTTAAACTTGTTACTTGTGCCCTGGAAGATGAGATGCTAAGATTAGCCAATAAGACAGATGTATAATAAAACCCAGTCCTCTGTGAGTGGCAGATGTATGTCCCCAAAACTCAGGGGCATTTCCTAGAGATCAGCACCCTTCTCTCCTAAGCCCACGTAGACACAAGTGCAGGACAGCTGCGGCCAATGCCTGTTCACTGTTACGCACGCTAACGGAAGGGTTCCATGTCAGCCAGTCAGCGAGGGACCACCCATCTAGTTGCCTGCAGCTCTCAAACACATTCACTCGCAGAAAGGGCTGGGACACCCTCACGCTGTATCCTCACAGAGGGGGACCCAGGTGAGAGCAGGGCAGCGAGGAAATGGCCTCACCACGTGTGCTCTGTGACGCGAGAAGCGGCTGGAGTGAAAGAATCAGTTGCTTTTCTGCGCTCTGTCAAGAACATCATGGGTCAACTGGGGGCCAACATGAGGCAGTGCCAACATGCAGGCACAAGAGCTGCTGTCCCACTGCACCTCCCTGTGAAATGTTAGCATTTGGAGGGGCCCAGTGGCTGGACAAATAGTAAGTCTGTCAACTCACTTTTAGTACCAGATTGAGGTGAACAACCGCCAAGTGATGCAGGGACCTTAGGACCTTGCACCCACAGACCAGAGGTTGGACCCTGAGCTCAGCCCCGCCGAGCGCACTCATCCTTCTCTGGGAAATTTATCTGTCCCTCCTCCTTCCTTCCCATCTAGTCTTTTCCCCTTCACTCTCCCCTTCTCCCTTCATTCTTAGTACTCATTCTGATTTCTGGTTTTCTTTTTGACATGCACGAGGAATATCTAATGAAGCCATCCTGACATCTGAGCTCTTAAAACTGAAGCTCATTTATTGGGAAGCTCATTATTAGTTAAAATTAAGAAAATGCCGTAGCCTTCCCTTCCCCATCCTTCCCACTCCCTTATTCCGGAGCACCAGGGACTTCTCATACACTCGGGGGGCCGTCGCTTTGGTGCAGAAACAACAGGCGTGACCTAGTGGGCACGAGCTTTGGATACCAGCATATAGCCAAGACCCCTGCAGGTGTCTGTCTCAGAATAGGTATTGAAGAGGAGGGTCGGGTCGCAGGCGACGTCTCCAAGGCCCTTAGACACCCTGCCCGGCTTGGCCTAAGAAATTGATGCAAGCGTTCAGTAGCTCCCCCCCCCCCCAACATTACAGACATGGGACCAGCCAGCCTGTAGCCACTCTTTCCCCTTGATCAGTCTGCCGGCCCATCAGGAGTCTCCTTATTCTTGTTTGCCTAGCGCGTGCCCTGCGTGTGCTCCATGGGTTTCCCTACCCCTTCTCCCAGGCCTGGCCCCAGCCCGAGACGCCTCGACCCTCCCCATGGCCGTCCACCATGACCACCATGACCACGGCCTGGTTTACGCCGGTACCTGGAGTGTCTTCTAGTTCCAGCTGATATTTTAAAAGGCCGGTAAGGACACAAAATATTATCTAAGATGTGGAAAGTTCCTGAGATTACTTTTTGCCCGTGGCAGCCGATTTATTCCCCAAGATGGTATAGCTTCTATCACTGTGTGGCCAAAAGGGAGCTTATTAAATGTTCCAAAGTGATTATATAACTTATATCTAAGGGCTACCCGAGAACAGGAGGGAAGGAGAGCTGACTGCCCCCGTGGACGTGGGGAACAGAGACGCGGTCGTGCACAGACTGCCGAGAGCAGTGCGTCCCAGGGTGACTGACAGCGCTGCTGACTCGCTGACCAGCCCGTCTGCGTGTTTGCAGGTCCCCGGTGTCTGATGTGTAACCTCCTCAGAATAATTTATTGGAAAAAGATGCTCCTTGTTTAAAATTTAACTCTCTGCGCTGGCCGGACTCCCCTAGCTCTCTGCAACAAAAACTGATGGAAAAAATCTCATCAGGCCCAGAAAGTCTTTGCTTAGGGAGCCCCGGGGGTCAGGAGGCATCCTGTCGAGGGACCCCCGTTTCCTCAGGAATAGCCCCCTGGCCCTTTGCTGTTCAGGGATCAGAGTTGACTCGCCAGAGGCGGCGGAAGGTCAGCCCAGCCTGCGGCTCCAGGGCGCAGCGCTTGTGGCGTTTCTCCAGCGTGTGCAACATCCCACCAGGTTCAGCGTCACCCCTTGGACTCGGCGTGCCCCGATGCGCGTTTTAGAATTGTGAGGGCAAAGTGAGGCAATGGGAAGGGGGCATACTCCTGAATGGGGAGCCTCGGCCTTACGCCTTACATTCCTTTCTTCGGGGCTTCTGTTTCTTTATCTTCAAAGGAGGCAACTACAAAGTCTGGCCGTGGAAGAGTCTCGCTTTCCTGTAGGTTTGCCACCTGGTTTGGGGGCAGGACGGGAGCTCTCGCCTCTCCGCAGCCCAGTTTGCTTTCTGCTTGCGGTCCTGTTCCTTTATGTACTTAGAAAACCCTGGGTTAGAGTGACTTTTAGCTACTTCCCACTAAACTCTTTCTCCTGCAAGGTTTGCTAGTACCTCTTTGAGGCAGGAACCGCGAGTACCGGCACCTGGTCAACTCCCATTGCAAAAACGCTGCAAACCCCCGCAGTAAAAGCAAGCTGTAATTGAAAATGTCTCGTGATAATTGTATGTATTGATCTTTCCATTCATTTTCACCATATGTAATATTTTCTTTCTTTAGAATGGGATATTTATATTTGTGAGCAATTATCTTTAATGGAGAGTCCCATTAAAACTGTGTCAACATCTTTCAGATCTTCGGGAGTGCATACTTTCCATGCTGATGTAAGTGCTTCATGAGTCCTTGGCAAATATTTAGTGTGTGAGAGATTTTATGTATTTAAAGTAAAAGCATCTGAATGGACCATTTATGGCAGGCATTGTTCAAAAGTAAAAAGATACCGATGGAAAACTCTTTGAAGAAAACCGTTTTTGTGGTTCTATTTCACACCATTATGTAGCAAATTTTAGATGCTCGATAGATATTTGGTTGCTTAATTGAAGGTGATTTCTAGCTACTGACAAGGTGGCTTCCTGAAGGAGAACCCAGCAGGCTGTGCGTCCCTCCCCCAGCTGTGCGTCCCTCCCCCAGCTCTGTATCCATTTTCCAGCTGTATCCACCCAACTGCCTTTGATCAAGACTGTCCTTTTGTTAATTTACCAGAGGCCACTGGTGACATGGGCTAAAAGTCCTCCCTCTGCCCTCCAAGGGCTGGGCACCAGGCGAGGAATGGATGGACCAACAGCCGCAGCACACGTGGTGGGTGCTGTGATGCAGGCAGAAACGGCATGGCGCTGAAGACTGTCCCACAAGAGAAGGGCAGCCCCCCCAGGGCCTCCAGCTTCCGCAGATGACATCGGGCCTGAATTTTTACTTCCCCAAGCGAATGTTAGTTTGCCAAGGCTTTGTTTTTATGAGAGGATGACAACGATTGCTTTACTTTTGGGCAGTGGCAGGAAGCAAGGAGAAAGGCAGGAGTGTGCCGGGGCGCACGCTTGTGTTTTCCCATTGGCCTCCCCTACTTGGGGCTGGTGTTTCGCTTAGGTAGTGTGGATAGGGCAGACACAGCACAGGGCACAGTCCTTTCCCAGGGACACTGGTCCTGGCAGTTTCCGTTTGGCTCTGTCACCAGGGTTCTCCCCTGAGCAGCACTGGCGCTGGCCCGCTGCGCCTGTCTCAAGGCACAGGGCCCTGTCGGGAGCCATGGGGACGGAAGCTTCCTGCTAGAAGCCTAAATAACGTGAAAGGACAGGGCTGGGAGAGCGAAGTGGCACAGCTCACCTGCCAGAGGGGCACGCACGGCCCGCTGCCGTTGGTGTCGCCCGAGGACAGGAGTCGTAAAGCAGGCTAAGCATGATGATGAGCGCATGGCTCCAGGTGGTCCAGCTCCTCCCTCTGTGCCACCTGCAGTGGGTCACTATAACTTGTACTTGCTGCTGCCAAAGGGCCTGAGGATATGTTTGTTTATTTCAGAGGGGGTGGGGGGAAGGAAGAGAGCAAGAGAGAAACATGGATCAGTTGCCTTCTGTACGCCCTGACTGGGGATTGAACCCACTGCCTTTTGGCGCACAGGACAATGCTCCAACTGACTGAGCCATCCGGCCAGGGCACGAAGGGACTTAATTCTGTTCCTCCAGGCTGTTATTGTGAGAGCACCAGAAGTTTGGGCTATAGATGGGAGAGTAGCTTCAGGGTTCCCCGTTAGCTGCCTGTGAGCCTGCTGGGCCCCAGAAGCCCTGAGGACAGAGCAGGGGAGCTGTCTCACCGCTTCACAGCTGGCAGAACAGACATCCGGTGGCAGCTACCCCAGCCCCAACTCCATCATACCCCAAAGAGTCCCATGTTGGAACCCCAAATTCGGACCTTCCCGGGAAATCCCATGTATATATTTGCGAGTTACATGAGTGAATTAATGTTAGTGCGTGTGCCCTGTTAGTTTAATTCAGCTCATGTCCTTCCTTGTTCCTCCTCCTCAAGGGTCAGTATTTGGCTCAAAAGGTCATGAGGAGATTTCCAAAATCACGAGGTGACATTTCTCTGGGACTGAAAGCAGTGGCGTGGCTGTGTCCTTGCTTCTGCCGTCTCCTGGCTTTTGCCACCAGCCCCCCTCAGGCCTTTGAATCCACCAGGAGTCTGGACACAAACTGGACTGTAGGGAGCATGCTGCCCCACCCCACCACCTTGGGGTTGCCATGGACTCGAATGGCTCTCCAGGCCTGTCGCCCAAGATTTGAGCCGTGGGCATGGAGCCCAGTCTCTGCCACTCTAGAGAGGAGACGGCTGAGCAGTTGAGGAGGTGAGGCCAGAAGCAGGGACCCCATTAGGAGATTGTGGTGGCTTCAGCCAAAGATGACACCTGCCCGATCTTAGCAGAGGATAGATTCAACAGGAGGCTCAGGGGAGAACCAACGGCCCTTGGTGAGTGATTGGATATGGAGATGAGAGAAAGACGGTGCCCCGGGTGATTCCAAGAGTTCCGGCTGGGTGGCTGGGCAGGGTGTAGGGCCGTTCATTGAAACAGAAAACAGAAAAGGGGAAAGGAGATTGATTCAGAGTCCACTGAGTTCAAGCCTCGTGAAAAGTCAGTAATACGAAGAAGTGTCCTCTTCCCCTCCAGTACAATAGTCAAGTCCTTTGAGTGCACTGAGGACTCAATTC